>JAUJYS010000012.1:0-44310 GCA_033995665.1 Melogona broelemanni | reverse complement strand
AAAAAAAAAAAAAAGTTGTTAATATTCCATTTACACATGAGCGAAACCATTCGGAGCCGGGCTCCGAAGCTCGCTCCGGAACTAAATCGAGGAGCTCGGAGGTAAAATAAATCGGAGGTATGCACGACGAGTTGGCTCATGTGTAAATGGAAAGCCCCGGAACGGCCGAATCTTATTTTGATTCGGCCGTTCCGAAGCAAGTTTCGGAGCCCGGCTCCGAATCAAGTTCCGAAGGTTTCGCTCATGTGTAAATGAAGTCGTTAACACGTGTGTCGCCAATTGCAGTCGGCGTCGTCGCTGCGATCAGCCGTGGTGTGGCGCTGGCACCGAAAAACGGTTCGTTCCTCGTCAGGGGGAAACGGAACCGGAAACGCATTCCACTTCCACCAAGAAAAGCCGCTTCGTCCGCCAGGGGGCGCTGGACGAAATGCGTCAACGTCGGGCGTACTACTACAGCGGTGAGTGTAAATTAAAGTACAGGGTGTTGCCAAATAATAATTAAAAAAAAAATCTACGCATAAACCAGTAAAAAAAAAGTTATGTTAAAGTTTATGTTGCTCCAAAAATATAAAAAAATCCCTATAAATAAACCAGACTTTCCGCTATCTTGTGCGCACAAAATTGTGAGTGGACAGAATTCTGTTCGTACGACCCTGAATATTCCGCTGAATTGTTTCGCTGCCGGCACGCTTTGGAAAATTTAACTCGTAGATAATTTATATTTATGATAAAATTAAACGTTCCAGTTCCTCAAAAAAAATGAGCCGGTTCCCGTTACAGTTCCTCAAAAAAAAAATGAGCCGGTTCCCGTTCCAGTTCATCAAAAATTAAAAAGGAGCCCTGACTTTTTAAGTTCCTCAAAAAAGGAACAAGTTCCTAGAAACGAGATTATTATTATTTTTAATTACCGTAGCGCCTAATGCACTACAGGAATACTGCACTCTCGTGTCTCTATGGAGATATGTGAGGGGCAAAGAAAGGGAATGGCAGCTGGTGTAGCCAGACGGGATCCACCCTCAAGCTCTGGACTCCCTAATGGAAGCTCAGGGATGACGCAAGTACCATAGGCTAACGAATAAATGAAAGCCTGCGTCGGGAATCGAACCCGAGACCGTCCGCACCGTAGTCAGAAGCATTACCGACTGGAATAGACAACCGCACTTTCCAGTTCCTAGGAACAGGACACTCCCGTTCCGTTCCTCCAAGTTGAGAAGCAACTCACATCCACACGCAGCAACAGCCGCACATCGATACTAATCGATTAACTGTCTCCATTGTTTTCTAAAGATAACGACCAATGGCGGCGGTCCAGTTACATGGGGCCGGGAGCAGTGGTCATGATCGTGGTCCTGGTGCTACTTTTCTGCAGCTGCTGCGGGGGATTCCTCTGCTGTTTGCCGCTGCCCCTCTCGCCCGTGCTCACTGGGCAGACCTACTACTACTGATGGCGCCGAATTGAACGTTTTCTTAAACCTGATCAGTCGAACGTTACCGGGTTGCCGGTCGCTGATTGGTCAGTGACCAATCAGTTGATAATTCTATTTTCGCTTTTTTTCTTAAAGATTGGTAGAGATAGAAGATTTGTAGTATCTGTCAAAATAAATATAATTGCTAGCTAAAGTTTAGCTCTTTTCGTTTTCTTTAAAACTGTTACAATGGTTGCTTATCACTATTTTTATTGTAAATAACACAAATTGAAGAATCTAAGAATGATTTCATTAAAAAAATAATAAAATAGAACCTTATGATTTGTTGTTTTTTTAATCATTTCACTTGTTTAGGGTGTGAATTTTTTTTTTGATTTTTTTATGTTAGTAATAACATTTTTTATGTTAATAATAAACCGTATAAATGAAAAATAAACCAATGAACTACAGCGGCTTGGGCCATCTTTAATAATTAATAATTTAATAATTAATGTACTGTTAAAGTTATAGAAAATATAATAGTAGTAATAAAAATAAGACAACTTTATCATTGACTGATCTTAGTGATGAGTGCTTTATATTTTTCCAAAACAAATAATTTAGCATGTTTTTGAGTGCGAACTTTTAAGACTTCTCTAACCACTTTTCCTCTCCAGATGCAAATCTGTCCCCACCATATATAAAACCAAATAAAAACCAACGCATGCGTCAAAACTGCAGTCAAGTTTCCGATTTCGAATGTCAGCTCAGCGCCTTTACAAATAACCGCAAGATTTATATTCATTTTCTTGTTTTGTTCGCGGCCTTGAGGAAAACTTGAACTTGGGGAGACGTTAGTCATAAAGTTGGACGACTTTTCTTGGCATCTCTGTCTAGCCAACGCCCATTCGGAAACAGTTTTTTTTTTGGCACGGGATAGTGAAATACTGCAGTATTTCACTAGGCTACTAGTCGCTGCGACTGCACTCGCAGCGCGCAAATCGCAGCATCAGTACAGCGAAGCGAGCGTCGGTTCATTGAGCCATTTGTTTTCGTCAGTAGTCGCTGTCTCCTGGCGAGTAGAATTGAACATGTTCAATTCGACTCGTGCGACGAGCGATGACGTCGAGGTGAGTGATGCTGTTCGCTGTACTGATGCTACGATTTGCGCGCTGCGCGTGCAGTCGCAGCGACTACTAGCGTAGTGAAATACAAGCTTAACGTTTGAAGTGTCGAAGACGTGATTTCAGAAACTTTGGATGTTCTCCAGAGACACATTTTTCTCTCAGAGGCATTATATTGAAATAATATTTGCGCATGTCATCCAGTGAACTTGAAAACAAAAAATGATGAAATTGAATTGAAATTGACTTGAATTTACAGGGTGCGAAGTTCAAGACAAAATTTGAAATCAAAACACATGAACATGAATGAACATGAATGGAACTTCACTTTCGATTCGTGTTCAACGAATTAAAAAAGGAAAAAAAAGTGCAGAACCACGATAAAATTGTATTTATCATCAGAACTGCATCAGAATCGGAACAGCAAAACCCTAGCCGATGATCACTCTTTGGGCGAGTGTGAAACTAGTCCTAGAATCCGTATGTGATTTTCTTTAAGATAAAAAAATCTTCAAATTTTTATTCCGATTGTTGTTGGGTTATAATGAAAGTAAGGGTTCGTCTGCTCGTAGTTTCAATATTGTGATGCAAATGCGAAATTCTCATCGTATCGAGTCTAGCCAACTCAACCGTCGCTTTATCCTCGTTGCGCCACGAGTGCATAATTAATATTAATGGTCATGCATGTGATTAGTTATGCATATTTTCATCTAATTTGATGTTAGGGGACATGCTCGTGATCAATTATATCTAAATTTTATTTTTATGACAACTATGAACACGCACGGAATACAGAACATGATGTGTATTGCGTTACAGCATCAGGGGGTGCTTTTGTAAAGTCGTATTTGCATGCGCAAAACCCTGTGAAGGAAAGAACACAAATAAATCTAGAGGCCTAAATGACAAGAACAACGTCCCAGTTGAAACACGTTATTATTTCGAGTATGCGTTCGGGTCCTATAAATGGCGGCAAACATCGATTGCAGCGCCACATAGCGGTGGAGACTCACAATGCTTCAACCCGTACCGCATGAATTTTTTGTTTTCAATGAAAAAAAATCACAGACGCGTAAAATTACCCACAGAAACCGGGAAAATAATTTAAAAAATAAATTTTCAAAAGTTGTGACGTTTTTTCGGCGACTTTTTGAAAACGCTTAAGTGGAGAATGCTTGACTATTTCGACAGGAGTATTAAGAAGAGAACGCATTTGATGAAGCAAAAATTGAAACCAGGTCCTTTGCAGAATAAAAAAACGCACAAAAAATTGGCATCAGTTTAATTCAGCGCATTTCTTAGGCAAGGGTCCAGCAAATAAATTGTAATCCAAACAACTGCGTGGACGAGCATAGAAGTTGGGGATACTGGGTTGCTATAGCAACTGTGGTATACTTCAGGATCTCTTAAGATTAAAAATAACTGGACTATGACGCAGTAGACTCGATTACGTACCGATGGCTCAGTGGGTGTGGCAACATCCTACAGAGCGGACGGTCCCGGGTTCGATTCCCCTAGCAGGCTCTCGTTTATTCGACGAGCCTGCCCCTCACCTATCGTCATAGCGAAAAGAGGGTGTAGTAATCCTGTAGTGATTAGCACTACAGTGATTAAAAAAAAAGTCAAATTGCGCGCAGTTCAAATTGTTGCGTAACAGTGCATTCAAATAAGTGATAAGAGACTAGTAAAAGTCTCTACGATAATCCAATGTTCATCTCTGGTAAAACTGAATATTTATGAGCACAAGTAAGACAAAATGAGATTGCAATGGCGAATGCCAATAGGTTCAAAGCATGTTAATTTCAAGGACAACACGTTTTAGTTTCATTTCTTGACATAAAAATTATAATTCATTATATTTGAATGTTGGAATAATAATAAAAAAAAACTTTTCACGACTTCCTTCCATTAAAATTACAATAGTTCAATATTAACCAACATTAGTCCAACGTAATGAAAAATTGCGGGTCCAATTTAGATTTTCTATCCACTAAATGCTCTAATCATACGAAGGGGATGAAAAAATAATATGCGAGTATCACACAAATTAGTGTAACCCTAGGTCATATAAGAGTCAGAAATTACGTTTGACTTTCCCATTAATCCCACTGGAGGGCACCACAAGCCGGGCCTTGGACGTCGTTGCCATAGCAACACGCAATTACCCAAGCCGCAAAACGACGCCAGTGCGGCAAGCCAACAATCCAGAAATTCATTTCGCCATGCGCCAAAATGTGACTTCACGGCGCCGCCACTAGATGGAGCCAGCTGAGCCAATGAACAACAGTGGCAAGGAAACGAACAACGACGTATAAGATGTAGAGACTAGAAACCTATTTCTGTAAAATGGAAACCATGTAGGTGCAAGGAATACTAAACATACATTTATTTGTTGATGACGCTTCAGAAAAATCAAGCCGACCTATTTTTCTGCATAGAATTCCCGGTAACAGTCACTTTTTTGTTGGCTACTTTATTTTAGCCGGTGACAGAGCACGGCGATTTAAGGTTTTTGAAAAATTCAATTCGCTGATTGCAAATGGGCTTCTGTTTGGAATTAATTAATAAATGAACTTAATTCGATAACAATATAGTGGTGAAACGATCGATCGATTCGTAATCGATTTATTAATCGTTAATGGTATAAACTATCGATTAGATTTTTTTTTAAAAATCACTGTAGTGCTAATCACTACAGGATTACTACCCCCTGTAACCCCTCGTGTCGCTATGGCGATATGTGAGGGAGCGGGGAAGGAAAGGGGAATGGCAGCTGGTATAGCCAGGCTGCAGGATCCACCCGAAAGCTCTGGACTCCCTAATGGAAGCTCAGGGGTGATTGAAGGAATAAACGAGAGCCGCTGCCGGGAATCGAACCCGGGACCGTCTGCATCGCAGTCGGGAAGCATTACCGACTGGACTAGCCGGCCGCACAGTTGATTTTGAACGGTGTTAAATGTTAATATTGGTTCGAACTGTTAAAAGGGCTTAAAACCAGGTCAGGAATTGAAACCACGATCACGGTAATAATAGCAGTTCAATGTCCTAACCCTACACAGAGCACCATCAAGAATTCCTGTGTCACGATTTTTCGTTATCGGAACTTTTCGATCCACCCTGTACAATAGACTTTTTGTTTACAATTCAAGCTTGTCGTTAAATTGAGTCTGGATTAATTACAGAGCGCTATCCCTAGCAATCCCAAGCCCCTTATCTTAAGACTCGGGCGCATAAAACTTGGAAGCAGTTGCCTAATGAAAATAAGCCTTTTTTCCCCAATCGAGCGAAATTTGAAGAGCAATCCTAACTGGAAGATAATTACTTCTCAGCTGAGACTGACGGATGAGATAAATTCAAGTTCTGTTATTCTTTTCTTTTTCTTAGCCGTTAAGACAAGGCCAGGTAGCTCGTTGCCAAATAGGACAGCGGTTCTCATCTTTCATTACTCTAACAACACTAGAACATGTTACTAGCACAAAGGCCGAGCACTTCGGCTGAATTATGCGGGAGCTTGCAAAAATACACATTTTGGGGAAGTTTAAAGGTCACGGTCATCTTGTCGAGTATTCCTGGACTTTCATTATTACCATTTAAGACCATTATCCCGTCTAATTCAATATTCACTTACTTTTTATTGCCTTTGATATTTATATTTTGTTGCGTCACGAGCTTTCGACTGTGACGCCTTCTTCGTCGTTGAATAAAATGAAAATGAACATGGAAACGAAAACCAATGAACTTGAAATTATAGATTTGTCCTTCTCAAGGTTATTGGCGGAGGCATATCATAGCAACAAAGATAAGCATTGTGTCAACGACAAGACCCTCGCCCAAGACATGAGCATGTGCCAATGTATAATTTGAAGTTCACTGCTGTACGTTTCCATTTCATTTTCATTTTATTCACCGACGAAGAAGGCGTCACAGCCGAAAGCTCTCAGTTTCAATTTCCTCTGTACCTGACGGATTAAAAGTGCGTTACTATCGGACTGTTAATTGCTCATTTTATTTTCGCTTTATCAGTTTTTCTCAATTAATAATATTTGAGTAGACACGCCTGAAATTCAAACAGCTATAAGAGCGTTGGTACGGAACAGCGCCGAAATTGTATTGTTTGCAAATGCCGCCTCTACATAAAATAATAGTTTACTATTTAGAAAAATGAATTCTCCAGACTCTGTTCGTCTTTATTTCGGCGCTGTACCCAACCACGCTCTTATACCTGTATACTTATTTTAGTTTGACCGAAAAAGGTATGACGATCGCTGCTCTGAGGAGGAGACGATGAGACAGCTACGCACCGAGAGCTCGAGTCAAAAATGGCTCCCAAGATGAAATAACGCGCTGCCAACTAAGAAAAAAAAAAGGAAAAATAGAAGCTGTGATCTGTTGGCAGGTGGGGAGGCCGTTACGCTCGTTTCTAAATAATGGGACTTGTAGACAAGAGCGAACATGTTTGGCAACAAAGTATTAACTCGTCTTAATAACTCAAAGCAACAAAACCGTTTCAAGGGTTGAAATGGTTCTCCTAAATTGTAAGCTAAAATTACGGCGGAAGTCGTCAGAAAATAACAGAACGGAGAAGGAAATTTCCTTAAAACCATAATTTGTTGACTGGAAAATTAAACTGGTTTCTTAAATGGCCTCAAATGAATTTTCCAAAGATTAATTAAGCTAGGCTCAGCAAACTAACAAATAAATATATGAGGCCACCAAAAACAATAAGAATACATCCAAATTAAATTAATCCGTATGTTTTTGAATAAAACATTCGCACAACAAACATAAAAAAAAAAAAAACATCTTCCTTTATACGCGCAGTGGTAGTGGCCTAATGCGGTAGTTCTCGACCCAAAAAAGTTGAAAATTAAATGAAATAAACGATATTTGGCAACGAAACCAAAATTAAACTATCATAAACTTCTAAAAAGAGATTACGCATTAAACTCAACTACCGGTATGTAAATCTTGTTCAAATCGATACATGTATATTCAAACGTAACAAAGTCGCATTTTAACAAGTTCAAATGCAAACTAAGGTAAATTATTAATACAGTACTCACAGTACATGTAGAGCATTTTCTCGGCAAATCTTTGCTTAGCAAGCAACTTTTACAAACTTTTCAATAAATCCGAGCAAAAAAAGCATGCCGGGCAAGATTCTAAAAGTTCGTAAAAGTTGCTCGCCAAGCAAAGATTCGCCGAGCAAAAGCTCTAATGTAAAACCCGTATGATAAAGAGCAAAATTACCAACATAATTAGGAAAATGTCAAAACGCTATTTAAAAATGTACAAAAATCCATAAATATTGAAACATTTATGATGGCAACAAACGACATTATTGCATGAGAAAGTCCAGTTGCGCATTAGGCCCAAAAAAAGTGGTAATGTGTCAACTAGGGAAATCAGCAGAGTGGTCGAACAAAATACTCACCACTGGCCAAACGCGTAATGAAACCAAAAACAGAGCACTCATCATGATTATAATCACGTGACCTACGTCACATTGAGTCTAGTTACTCAGTGTCAACGTTGCGGCCCTCGAAAACCAATCATCAGAACATACCGTATAATGTGGTACCAAACCCGCGGTCAATGACCCGCCAGTAACCAGTGTTGGGTTCGTTCCTTTTGAAAAGGAACCAGTTCCCGTTCCTCCGATGAAAAAAGGAACCAGTTCCCCTTCCTCAAAAATAAAAAGGAACCTAGGCGTTCCTCCGTTCCTCAAAAAAGGAACCAGTTTCTAGGAACGGGAACTTTCCGTTCCGTTTCTACCCAACACAGCCTATTTGCCTCTCGTAGGTTGGCTAACTGCTGGCCGCGTTTATTTATTTATTTTTAATTTTTTTAATTATTTCCACTTCGTTTGTGCGCAGTCATGCGGGCCGGCACCTTGCTCGGTCGTTCCGGTAACATTCAGGCGGCCATCAACCTGGAACTTCATGACAAGTCGCTGTCCTACGTGGACGTGAAGATTGAGGGTCTGAACGGTCAACTGCCCAATCTGGATTTGTTCAACTTGGTGGTCAAGTTGTTGAAACGTGAGAGCGTGGAGGTCACCTTCCATAATCATGTGAGTTGTTTAATGCACTGTGGAAGCCGTATTTCTTATTTGATGGCGAATATTTTATTTACAATTTTTAATCAATTCGTTACAAGCCAGCTTGTTTAAGATTACAGACCGACATTTATTGGAATCTGCGTCGTGGGTTATAAAGCTTGACATGATTTGATCCTCATGTTGATTCTCACGTGCCTTGATGTCTGTTTGAATCAACTTCTGTGAAGCCCTTTTTAACCAACTTCCACGCTTTATAGCTAAAATTTTGTGCGTAGCTGTCTCATGAAACATTTTAATATATTAAATTTTGACGAGAGTCCGTCAAAATTTCAAAATTCGTCATAGGCGAGTACTTCGTTCAAAACAATCGTTAAATTTCTAAAAGTTACTAGTAGAGTAGTGGTGAAATGATTATGGTATCAGTTATCGGATTCGGATGTCCTGGGATCGAATCCAATGTGCTATAAATTTTTTTTGTTGACTTTTGTTGTTGTTGAAAGTTTGTATCCGGAAAACGTTGTTTTTACTTAACAACATTTACTTATTCTATTTCTATTTTTTTCAAAATTATTATCTCTTGCCATTCCAGCTCAGCTCTTATAATCCGCGCACCATGGACGCCTGGCTGAGTAATCTGGGCACCCTGATGAGCATGGTCCAGCGACAGGCCACCGGTGTGCCCTCGGGCAACCACGGCCAGTTCCTCACTCACAACATCGAAGCCGTCACCCTGGAGGGGCACAAGATGAAGCGGGGACGCGGCTCCGCTTCGTTCAAGCAGATGGGAAGGTTAGTCAACCGGTTTTACCTTAACGGAAAACAAGGGATGGGGATTTGAAGTGGCACGTGTTTTACAATTGGTTTTCGCTTTATTTTTATTGTTCCTGCAGAGTGGTGGAGGGCGTGTTTCGCAGTCTGAACAATTTGCTGGAATCGTTCCATCAGTCTTTCTTCTTCTATCTCCTGCCGGCGACTGATCGCTACATATCCATCGCCTTCTACATGATCCCGTTTGGCTTCTTTTTGGTCGCCATTGTGGTGGCGGTAAGTTTCGGATCCAAATGTCTACTTTCGTTTGGGCGTAATAAACAAATGTAGCTACTATTTAGTTAGCATTGTATAAATATATTAAAATGCCCGAATCCTCGTAATCCAGTCGGCATTGCTGTTCGACTGTGGAGCGGCGGTCCCGGGTTCGATTCCCGGCGCGGGAATCCTGGGGTACTGGTGGAAACATGAAATGTCATAATCGGGTAATTGAAAATTCCGACAGAAATTGACATTTAAACTTTTGTGAATTTCTTCATAGACTTTTAAAAAAATATGCACTTAAAAAAAAAAATTAGCGCTTTGCGCGCACTTCGCTTACTTCTATGAGCTATTTATAGTATTAGAATATAAGTTATTTTAATAAACTATGTATCTCAGGTACCTCGTATCAGGAAACATATCTGGCGACTATCATTTTTTTAAAATAAATCACCGTAGTGCCTAGTGCAACAAAGGCTACACACTCAAAACTACACCCACATGTCTCTATGGAGATGTGCGAGGGGGAGGGAATGAATGGGGAATGGTAGCTGGAATAGCCAGGCTGCATGATCCACCCCTAATCTCTGGACTCCCTAATGGAAGCTCAGGGGTGACGCCAGTACCCCAGGCTAACGAATAAACGAAAGCCTGCGCCGGGAATCGAACCCGGAACCGTCGGCTTCGTAGGATGTCCCCATACCCACTGAGCCATTTACTTGAATTTAGTTTCGACTTGTAACATTTGGTGTGGATGATGAATTTAATTCAAGTGAATTCTAGAATCATTCTCGATTATTTGTTTCTTTATGTTTCCAGTACGCTTACTTCAAACAGATGACCAGAGCGGCCATGGTGATACAGAATCAATTCAGGAACTACTGCGAACACAAGCGCTTCAAGAAGAGTCAGGAGGCGGCCGTGTGCATTCAGAATTATTACCGAAATTATAAGGAGCAGCAGGATCGAATGAGGCAAGGTCGGGAGGGAACTCCGACTAGTTCTGGCATCAGGTATTTATCATCTCCGATTTAATTTTGTCAATTGGCGTGGCTTAACAACTTTGTGGAAAATTGTATCGTGGCAGTCGACAAAACCATGTTAACATTGTTTTATTTTCTTGTTCAGAAATGCCTTTCAGATTTCTCCTATGTATTATCGCCTGATCACTGTATCCACGTTGTTGATCCAATGTTGTTTATCCTTCTTAGGTTAATTTTGGCAATTTTTATAAGTTACTTTACAATCCAGACTATTTTTTTAATTTTTTTAATTATTTTTTAATTAGTCTTTTCATTTCTGTGTAAACAATGCATATTTTTAATTATTATTTTCAGCGTGTTTTATTTTTAATATGCTCTGTTTTCTGTCCAAACACGGGGTCCAATTTGTTTCTTTTCAACTTACTGGTTTTTCAGAAGGACCTACTCGCAGAGGCGGCAACACCAAGCGGCCAGGAAGATACAACAGTTCATGAGGCAATCGAAGAACAAGTGAGTCCATGTTGTGATAAACTCGAACATTATTATTCTTACCGGTCCACACATTTATATCTGTATTCGGCATTCTCTCCGTATTCGGCAAGATTTATAAAAAAAATATGTATTTATCAATTTTAATGCGTTCAGTGTTTGGGAATATCTACGAGGAAGTGCGGTAAGTTACTATGGTTTGTGGTGATATTGCCTTTCGGGGGATGTAGTGATGGAACTAAAAGAAAACATTTATTTTATGACTTTTATTTATCCTGGATGAATGTGACTTGTTCCTGTGTCCTGGTTGATTGTTACCTTGATAAATGTTACTAGTACATAATTGTCATGGCAGCAGTTTAATCTTTATAATCAGTTACTAATGATATTTTCAAATTTTTAGATTACAGAGAGAACGTGCTTTAGCTGCCGAAAACGGGACAACGCCTCTGCCATCGCAGCTTCCACATCTTCCTCCTCGGCAATCAATCGACACCAAGCGGGACAAATATCGGCCTGATCCATCTTGCTCGGGTCACGTGGGGTCAGTATTACTCAAAACGTCTAACATGTTGAAAATGTTTTTTAATTGAATAATAATTTTAATAAATACATAATTCAAGCAACGAAATTCCGTTGAACTGTAGAAATTAATTAAACCGATATTTCATAGTTATATTTAATTTCGGAACAAAAGAAAGCTGCTATGAATGTATCCTTTGCATGAGTCCACAATACTTTTGAAAGAAAAAAATATAGGATTTATTGAAATATAAATTTGGAAAAACGAAATGTATTACCTTTGTAAGTTTACCGACAACTGTCTGTTATTTTTTTGTTAATGAATTGCCACATATACCGAATACCTTCAATTTTTTTAGGTAAGAAAGAAACATGTTGTTGGAAAGCGATCGTCTCCCAAACCCGAGCAACTTCAAGTCTCCTAAATACAATTCAAGAACGAGTGTTTTCGAATCAGAAGCAAAGCCAACGATGAATGATGGATTAATGACCACTAGCCATATTTCCGAGCAAAGGATCCTAGAAGAAGGGAAAATCACAGCACCCGCCTTCAGGTCGTATCTTGTGTTTGAGAAACAATTTAAAGTCAAACGACTTAATTAAGAAACATAATAAATCGTCGAGTTCTACCATGAATAGCTTACCTTGGAGCCAAAAATACGACAAACAGTTATTAATCGATCATATTGCATTTTGTTGAGGATCAACGATATCGAATATTCAGGATTCAAGGATTCCGATTTTCTGATTCACCATGAAAAATGAAAAATCATTTATTAAGTGGGGATTCCTTGCAAGTCGGATAGATATTTGGAATTGGATTTGCACAATATTTACACACTAGAAATATTCACGTAAATCAAAAGCGTGGACTCAATTATAAGTGTTGTTTAATTTTCGAATGTCTGCAGCATTCTGAGTTCACTAACTTTCATAATATTGGCAAGTGATGGATTCAATTTCGTTTCAACGGCAAATGATAATTAAGCGTCAAGTGATGATAAAAGGCATGTGTGAATTAAAAAAATATCATTTTATTCTATCTTTTTTTCCTGGCTTGCAAATTGGAACGGCACATTTAAATGTAACTCATTTCCAATGTGTATGAAAAGTGATCCGTTTCTACGATTGTAGCCTGACTTATTTCGTCAAGCGATAAAAAAAAATCATTTCGATCGTAAATGATATTCGAGGGTAAATATTCTGATACCACTGCTATTATATAAAAAATCTTCATTATATATAAGGCGTATATGGTGACGTGTAACTCTCTAGTAGACAATTGGCTTCTTTTTTCCAAGCTTGTGGAGCATAGTAGTGACCTGCGCATGCGATGGCTATATTCATGTGGATCGCCGGCTATATGTGTTTCCCCGGTGACGGGGAATCGAAATAGCTATTTTTCTTCCAGCCATACCTATTACTATATAAATATATATACTAAATCGTTAAGTAGCTGTAGTGACTATCACAATTTATTCTTGTTAATTAGTAGTAACATTTTGACAATCCAACTCTATATATTCGATTTTAACGCTCGCCGAGCAAGCATATGGAGTCCTGCGCTCTATTGGAACGACTCTCCAGCTTTCCATTTTCCCATACCCCATCACCGGGCAGGAATCTAGCACTATAAATATTTGCACATCCTCACTACGCATTATCCCTTTACAAATCGCGCGCGCTGCATGTATACCTCTTCTTTATGGGCGGCGCCATTTCAAGTTTTAAAAATAAAAAATCCCCACGCGTAACTACCCATTTTAACAATATATACGAAAAACTAGCGACGTGCGCAAAGCTGTACATCATGAAGGTTGGATATATAAACACTCGTTCGACACGTCGACACAAGCCAATCAGCGATGATATGGACCTGTTGACAGTCACACATTTTTAAATTTTGAATTTTTTATTTTGTTGTTAAATTATTATATCCGAGTTTGTAATCGAGAGAACGAAATGCCGTTCGTGTATATATTTTTTTCTTCTTTTTTTTCTTTTTTTTTTCTATTCAAGACGGTTGTTGTAACCGGTCGTCTAAACTGTTTCGCGTTTTAGTCATCCCCACCCCGTGAGTCCTCAGATATAATTCCTCCACCTATTCAACCTTCCTCCGTACCACACTCGCCAAAGGTGACAGCCGTTTAGTTGGTGAGGGGGCTGAAATGTAATAACATATATTTATAAGTCGTGAATTCCTCGTTGTTGATTGATATATTTTGGTGCAATCTATAAGAACAAGAACATATACCAAAAAGTGAGATCTTTTTTGCTTATTTTTCTAGTCCATGTGATTGTATATTTAGAGAATTCACTTTGCATTGTTTTAAATGTTGTGGTGATTTTTTGATGCAACTACCCTCCCCTCGACCTTCTACTTTTAATCTGACCTCACCCTACCTGACACCCTCCTTGACCCGGTCTAGATCTTTTCGTGTGTTGGTGTAATTTCCCCCAACAACCCTAACTCTCTCGTTTATCATTCTTGTCTTCACACGAGAATCATTTTACTCGTATTAGCCACTCGTCATTTTTTCTATCTTTCCATGGCACTCGTTTTTGATAACCAGTAGAACTTATAGACGGTGATGGTCGATTTATCCCTGAAACCTCTTGTTTTATATTGTACTTTTTTAAACTAGGGATAAGTTGTCACACGTGACTATCAATGTGGAATAACGGGCTTGTTGATGATGCTGCTAGTGGGGGATAAAAAAAATTGATTGCAAAAAGTGTTTCTCTCTCTCTTTTGTTGAGGAGAACGCGATTTGCGAGCATGGGGTTAGTGTGCGAGTTTGTGTGAGTGTGTGTGTGGTGGCGACTGTAGTGCGCGCGCACGCACCGGAACCAGAAAGTGTTCAACTAGAGCTTAGTTCCTCGACGTTCGTTAATCAAAAAATATTGCTCACTTTTTTCCCCACCTCCTTTTCTCGCCTCCTTATCTGTGTATCCACGCTTTGGCCCTTTTAATTCTTCCCTCAACCTAATTTTCTCCACTTCCACCTTCAATAACTTATTACCATTGGTCAATTGAAAACTCCATCTTGGTCAATCAAAACTGTTTTGGAATTCAAAGTTGCGAAAACACAAATTGGGAATTTCACCAACCGCATCAAATAGAAATTGAACAATAAATTTACACTGAGGAAATAACTATTAATGATTTCGAGAAACAAACATCAATTTCACGTTAAAAAAAAATATTGAATGTAAGTAGAATGTAGAGTATAATTGAATTGAAATATTGAATTGTACGATTGATTGTGAAATTCGAAATTGATAAAAATATTGAATCACATAGCTTTGTTACAGGCGTCATGTCTTCAACGTGATGGACCTTTGTGCACACCATTTTGATGATCAACACAATTGAAATTTGAATATTTTCCTCTGAACGTGATACATTATGTCGAATTGACCTCGTTAAAGTCTGCATTTGTTAACACCTCCTATCTCAGATGAACCTCCTTCCACAGTCACAATCACCTCGTATACTTCGTAACTCTAAGCTGGCTGCTTTTATTGACCAATCAAAGGATTCGTATTTTCGCTTGTCGACAGAGCCTAAAAATATAACTATCTAAATTAGGCCCCCACGATTGTGCGGTCAGCTCGAGTCAGTCAATTGGTACGGCCCTCGATTTGGTCTCGCAAAATGAAAATATAACCGCGTTCAAGTTTGTGTGAACCTTGTCGAACGACCATATATGAGTGTATTCTACCTCCCCCCTTAAAATTCGCCTTTCTCTTTACCTTTTTGTGTTTGGAATAATATACCTTCCCCCCCCCACATCCTTCCACCATACGTCCTTTCTCAACACGGCATTAATTAAATAATGCTTTTTTATTCCTTTACTTTTCAACAGAGTGTACTCTTAATGTTGAGACGTTTTTCTTTTTGATGTCACACACCAGAAAACAAAATGCTTTTAATATAAATATTTCTTATAATGTAAAATATTTTTATTATTTTAAACTTGTATTATTGCGCCCGTGTACATAAGTGTTAAGTATTTTAAAAGACTGGTTTCTTACGCTTTTAGAGCAAATACATCTCTGCATCACACACACATACACCCGCACCTCAAGAATAGTAATAATAATATTATTAATATGAGATTAATATTAGTAATTTTAATGTCATTCGTTATTGCCATCTATCTCCCCCCGAATTGAGCGGGTTATACTAAGAGTATGTATCTTTGCTAAAGAATTTCTACTAGTCACTGTCATTTGTGCGTCCTTTTTCAATTACTACCACTGTTTTGATTTGTCGGAACAAAACTCGTGCAACCCAGTTACCAGTTGCCATTCTGCACCGATGTGGTGCGGGAGGTAACCGTTTTAGCCAAATGTAGTTGAAAATGGGATTTATTTATCCAATTTTCTTAGAGCCGCGACAGAAAATCCCGTTTCTCATAGTGCACGACTTTATTTTTATCTGGTGCAAATGTCGATATATCCAAATGCAACTAGTTTTTTGACTTGCACGCACTGACACACACACACACCGAAATACACACAGAAGAATTTAAGAAGAAATAATAAACATGATAACAAAACATCAGCAGCTACAAAAATATTTTTCATACAGAAGAAAATAAAATGATTCAGATCTATCATTTTCGGGATGTGATTGCGTCTCTGGTTTGATTAGTCGGGATCGTGAATAAATGTAAAGGCATGTCTTTTAATCATCTTTCTATTTACATCTTCAATCTTACTATTCGGATTTGAAAAGTATTTTACGATTCTAGCGTTCTTACATGCCGCTAGGGCAGATTAGGACTAGTAGTCTACTTGCGCGAGTACGAACACCCACACAAAATATCTGGTCTTGCCAACATGGGTCTGCCATGTTCCTCTAGTTAGCTGTGTATTCTCTCTCTCTCTCTAACCTGTTACACCTTTCTATTCCTAAACTGCTATCTATCTATTTAACTATTTCCTATTACTCCTAGAACTTCTTCAATCTTCAATGCACTGTATTCTCATTCCCTTAATGTGAATTCACTCCTTTCCCCCCCCCTCCCTTTACCTCTTTCTGTTAAATCAAATTCTTTTTCGCTAATGAATAATAGTTCACTCAAACTATGACGCCCCCCACCGTATGCCGACTTAACCGGTATTTCAAGTCCTGATAGCATATTTTGGCACAAATTGGAACAACTGAACGGAACGTAATTCGGCCCTGGACTTTTTAATCAAATTTCTCGCGTAATAAACTGATTAACCACTAAATAGGCTAATCAAAAATTAACCAATTAGCGTCATTGCAATAATAATAACAAGGCTAGAGAATCTGTATCAAAAGTAGCCTATATAGCTCAACTATATACCCCCTAATCAAACACTATAAACAAAACATTTTCCTTTTCATAATATACAGTACACTGGAATATTTATAAATGCAGAACTATGATAATTCTAATATCTAATATTCATATTATTATTACTAATAATAAATGCATCTTTAAGCTCGGTCTACTGGATTTTGCGCGCTGCATTTTCTGAAGTTTTTTTTAATTAGCACCTGCACTCTGATATAGGGTGGCTCAATTTAAGTTTGATTTGGTCATGTATTTCTGATGTCAATAGGTTATCCGAGCTTGTACTTTTATGAATTTGTGTTTTGCATTGCTCAGACCTCTAAACAAAAAAAAACACAAAAATTATTACGACCGGTGCAACTTAATCATTCATTGCAGACCACAACAGATGGCTGATAATGAAGAAATATCTCTGTTTATATCTCTCCTAGGTTGCTTGTTAGGGATTAGGGCGTCCGACAAAAGTCATGTTCTTGACGTGCTAGCTCGAGAAAGAATATGAGAGACAATCTTCCCCCTTTATTTTTGTTGCATCCCTCGATCTTTCTCTTTTCTCTGATATTGTCCATTTATTTCCATTATCATAGTGACTTGCATAGTCATTTTAAATATAAAATAATTCAACAATTGCTAAATAAAGCGATTGTAAAAGACGATTACAGATACCTGTTAATACTGTATATCCCAAATTCGAATCTGTGTTTTCAATTTTAACAGCTGCAAACTAATACTATTTACTTGGAACATAAATTTTCAAAACCAACATTATAGCTATTTTGTGTCATACTCAACTCCCCCTAATATTCCGCTAAACATTCAACTTGGCCTCGTACATGAGGTGAGCGTGAATATTGCTTATTTTACGTAAATATAATTTGACATCAATATGTGTTGCACTGCCTATTCAAGATTACCACCTTAATTCGCATGTATCAAGTGTTTGTAACACCTTCCCCTCTCTAATTTTGTTGTACTCTCTTCTCTGTATTTTCTCTTCACCTTTCATTACGTATTTCTCTGCAGTTGAGCGTAATTTTCTGACATAATGCTGTTGTTATTGTTGTTTCTATTACCGAGTCATCAATTAATTGAGTTTGTCGCAAATATTTCGACCAAGTTACATTTAAGAAAAAATACTATTGTTGTTACATCATGTGTTTTATTTTTTTGCTTGGGAATTTGCTATAATAGGGGAAGCGCGGAAAATATACCACGCGAACATTCGGTTCAATCAACTCGTTTGTTTTCCTGTAAATTTCACTTGTAACTCGATTTTTCCGATTCGTTGGATCGATGTTTTTTTGCCTCGAAACACAACGATTGCTTACAAACACGGTCGATCAATAAATCGGATGTTTTATTTTCTTGTATTTTCCTCGTTCTTTTACTCGTGATATCCAGTTCTTCCAAAAACAGGAAAATAAGACCACACGTGATTCCTTTAATCATTTAAAAAAAAAAAATTTTCTTGCCGTTTTATCTTTATTTATGTGGTACCCTAATATTTAATTGACAGGGTTTCGTAACTTCGACCCTGGCTGCGATGACCAAACCCGAATTAAGTTTTGTTTATTTTACTAATTGAAAATAAACTGAATTTCAATGCACACGGTCAACTGTTTCCAATGTGCAATGGTTACTGTACAAATTGGTGACATAAAAATTCAAATAATACAACTTGCACGATCATTATTATTTTACAATCAGAAAAAATATTGACTTATTTTCATTAAGTCATCAGTGATTTGGCATTTGTCTTCTCCTTTAATTTTTAGAAATATTCGTTTGTATAAAAATTTGGTATGCACTTGCACTAATGCGTGTACAATTAACTAGAAATGATTGAATGGTTTATCTTTCACGAGCAATGTGGTCACTACTTTAATAAACCTGTGTTGTTCGGGTACAAGATTTGTGGGTGTTCCACGAGCTCCTCGATCACGCCTAGTTCTGTCTGGCTTTCTCCCCCCGTCTCATTTCGTCTGTCCATATTTTTCTCTACTGAAATCGAATCATGTTTTGTCACATTACCTGCGACTGGATATATTGTTTCAATTTGAAAATGCTTGTAAGTCTAATCATTATTCTGCGCGTCTTTTATCTTCTCACGTGTCTATGTCAAGGTGGAGAAAAAAATCGTTAGTATTTTTATGGTCCCGGATTGTTTTCTCAGTTTCTTGAGAATTGAAATGTGCCTATGGATTGTGGTGGTCTTCATTTGCAGTCTTTTAAATTTTGCTATTAAATTTCTGCATGTGCCTCACAGTATAAAGCCGTTGGTTCTCTCATTATTTCCTACGTTTTACACACTCAAAACATAATTTCTGAACATTAATGGGGATTTATCTTACTAGCTCATATGACAAAAGGGGAATTCGAGACAGCTTGAAAACAAATTGATTAAAAAAGGCATCTTCAGTCACGACGTTCTTCAATGAGTGAGCGCTTCTTAAGCATATATACAATAATTCTAGGTTGTCTACTTCAACCCATCATTGAGCGCTCTCGAGCGATGCGATAATTTGATTCCGGTTGTCAGTCGCGCTTGAATGCGCTCGCTTCGCTTCAACCTGCAACGTCACTTTTACTAATGCCCATGCTAACACAAGAAAGGGAAAGTCGACCAAATAAGATTCATTGACCAAAAAGGTATAGTATCGCCTATCATCCATCGATAGTAACGCTCATCGCTTCTTTCGTGATCACAACTTTATGTACTTGGACGAGTTTGACAAAAAAGTAAATTTAGGTCAGTTTTCTTCATTGTTACAGCTCGCTAGCTCAGGTGTTCACAAGTGACTGATTAAATTGAATTCCGAGTGCGTGATTCGACAGTAGAATCGCAGCTGATAGGTGGGCGGTTTGACAATTGACATTTCGTCGTACCTCCCACAAGATGGCTGCGCCCAGGAGACACATGGATCGTGTAACAACGGTCTGTTGGATTTTTGCAAGGTGTGGCGATGCGACGATGGAATTGGAGGATGGATGGAGTTACGCACATTCAACGATGATTGACTTTGACTGGTCTCGTCCCGTTTAGGTAAGTCTATATTTAAAATTGATCGAAATGGGCGTTAGGCGAGCGTTTCACACGCAGTTGTACAAGACAACACATGCCAGTCAGTTCGATACTGTCGCTAAGAATATCGGGCTGATGTTCCGTCCACGTGCGAAATGGACCGGAAAATACGGTAGACAGATAGCGGACGGTATATCTACTTAGCCTAACCTTCCTAAAATAACCATGGTTTACCTAACCTAACCGTAGAAAACATGGTTGGATAGGTTAGGTTAGGTTGGGCAGGTAAACCGTATGACGTCAGAGCCTGTCTACCGTATTTTCCGGTCCATTTCGCCCGTGGACGGAACATCAGCCGAATATCGATAAAAGATCATCAAATAAAAAAGGTTATAAATCCACCGTACACATCCAATGAGTAGATGTCTGTAGTTTTGTTAATATCTTTGCGGTAACAACATTAGATTAATATTCGTCCGTCCTTAACCTTCAATCCATGTTTGGTGAATGGCGACTGTAATAGTGAGGACACTGGCATTTCCAGTATTGTATCGGATATTTTGTTTTTAAATAAAAACGAACAAACACACGGGTATGCAGATTTAAAGATTTATTTTATTCGAATCCTGGCGCCAATCTGTGTCTGCATGCACTAGTGCAGTATACATGTACGGGCACCAGGCTAGAGAGGAATGCAATGCGATAGAATATTCATTCTTCCAATCCGTAATTTGGCTTTACCTCTTCAGTCAAATCGGCTTGGAAAGATGACACGGAAAAAGAGAGACGAACAAGTCATATAAAAATCAAATGTGGCGTTTTTAAAGAACCTTTAAAGAATGAGTGCCACCGTATCATTTCCTCTTCTAAAATTGTAATAAAAGAAATAAATAACCCCAAGTTAATTTGGCACATGGACAATTTGTGTCATTAGAGCATAAACTGGAGAATAATCTAATCCATAAAATGCTCTTGATCATTCAAGAGCATTTTATACAAGTTATTGGTTAGTTCAGTGAGAGGATGTCACGCGTAAGGTCGGAGGGGAAATTTTTGATATTCGGGGTAAACAAGCGATCACTATTTCATAGGCCAAATACTTCAGTTCTGAATGGCCGACATTATCACAAGCGATATATTTGAATGCATCTCAACACAGAAAGGAATGAAATGAAAGATTATTTTAAACAATTGTTTCGCTGAGTAACGCAACATGCTGCTACAAGTATTTTGACTCGCCTCTCTGGTCACACTGTACTCACTGGGAATCTCAATTTTAAGATGATTTTCTTTTGGTTTGAACCGGCGTCCCTTTTGTTTGGGATTCAGAGAGCACGTTGCAATTTGATAGTTGAGATGCAGATAGATTCTCATAGGATTGAATTTGAAGAATGGTTATCCGGCTCAAGAAGCCCTGCAACTTGAAATTGAATTCACTTTTTCCCCGTGTCGAATCGTTCCGGCATTTTTGTGGATTCGGCTAGCACTACTGGCAAGAGAACGCGATATCAATTAACAATATATGACTAGGGTAACAAGTCCAAGTACTAGTTGAAGAAGTAGATGTAATAATGAAAAATCCAATTCGAATAACAACTCTTGCCGAATGCTTAAAGATTGATCAAATACCCGTTGAAATGTTTTTTTTTTAATATATCCGAAGCGGTTAACATATGCGCTGCCAAACGTAGTTGGATGTGTGTCACTCCGTTGACTATCCACCCAATAATTACTTGGGGGTGACTCTGGTAGTTATAAAAATCTCTTTACACAACCACTCCTTATTCGTCATGATGACTAGGATTAAAATTTGTTAAAAGATCATCTGCGCCCTCGACCAGTTATAGATATCTACCTTAATAATTTTTTTAAATATTTACATTCGCACAAGCTTTGGCAAAAGCGTTTTTTCTTTTCTTTTTTTTTTTTTTTTTTTTTTTTACACTTGTTTGGACAAACAGAAAACATACTTGTTGTGTTCCTCAATCTCTTATCTTTGCATGGTCGTTGAGTGACAAGCTTAACTCTGTGATTTCATTTTTTTGTGCTTGGTCGACCATGACCTTTGCAATACTATACAAACGCTTGGTCGGACCAACGAGTAGTCAATACTTGTGGACCGATTGGGGGCGTCCATGCGTCTCCAAATCTTACGTTTTCACAGAGACTTGGCAGGGGCGTAAATTTGTGCCATTGAAAGGCAGGCTGATGAGAACTAATGTATGATTGCGAAGTTGCTGCACGATGCATGGAAATTCTTGCAGGTCGGTAAAGCTTTTGGCAACTGAATCGACAGTCGAATCGCACGAATCTTTGTCACGGGTTTTCGATTATTTCCAAGTGCAAACATGAAATATAATCGCTAGAGGCAATCTGACTTGTGTGGACTACCCTAATGTGCCTAACGTGTCAAATAAAAAAGGCGGGACAAAGATCACTGACTAGATAGCTAACTGCTCGTTGAGACTGGAATAGCTTTGAAGGAAGTTAGTTACACAGGCCTATGTCAACCAAGAATTTATTTTTAAAGTGCATTGTCGGGTGAAGTTGATTTTTGGCGTCGCAGAAATGAACTGTCGTTTGCGGAATCACTGTTCACAGAAAGGGATGCGGTGTCATGCTCGCGGGGACCCCCGGCCTCGATGAAGCGGAACCTGCCGAATTCCATAGAGATATGTCAGCAACGCCATCTGGCGACTCGATCTGGTAGTCCATTGATTCGCCAGCACTTGGGGTCAACGCGATTCTCGCGACATACGGTAGAACACGCACGCGTGTGAGAGAATAGGGGACCGCCCGTCGTCCACGGCTCTTTCCAAGCTGTAGAGACAGTCAACACACATTGAAGACTACACGATAGCCACCGGAGCGCCATTCTCGTCACCGCTCGCTATAGTCGTAACGTCACCCACCTCCGATGACGTCACTGCCGTCGTCTCTTCCGCTGGTGGCGGCGGCGGCGGCGGCATTTCGGTTGCATCCGAGTCTGACAGTTGGCATTGTCCCGGCACTTCCGGTAACGGGGAGGGCGACGCCTGTGCAGTGTCGGAGGGGGCCAGGTCGTCGATATCGTCGGACTCCATCGTCTCCGGCAGAGGCGACGGGGCGTCCGTAATGTCCAATTGCTCGGCGTCGGCGGGCATGTCCGGCACCAGGCCTGGTTCCAGCCCCTCTGCCGGCTCCGGCACGGGGGATTCCGGAGCGTTGCCGGAGGAGGCGATGGAGGAGGCGGTGGCCGTTCCGGGGGGCGGCGGCAGCAGCACCACCATGGAGACTCCGTCCAGGGAGCCGCCATTGAGGGAATCGTCTGCCAGTAAGAGGGCGCTGTCGTCGTAATAGTCGGGGCTTATCAGTCCGCTCTCGCACGGGTAGCCGTAATAACCGCCCATGTATCCCACCTGTGGTCATAAAACAATTCACATTTATTTTTTTGGGTTTGTCAAATTACAAAAACGAAATGGCAGATAATTAAAAGCACAAACGACTGCAGGTACGGTAAATGACCCAATTAATCGCAACTCCTTACATTTTCGACTTATGCCTGGAGTCGTTAATGTTTTACATATTTTTGAAATATAATTTATTATTTCTGACAGATTTAGGCTCATGTTTGTAGTCATTTATTGTCTTTATGCATTTCTTGAACTAAGTGGTTTTTGTTCACTCGAATGATGCCAAAGATACCGTACAAAACTATTCAGTTGAGCTTTAAAAAGCTATTCAGTTTTGGGTTAAAAAGCTAGAAAACGTTGTGCACCTAACAGAAACTTGAAAGAAACCAAAAAAGTGCGTAAACAGAAAACACATCTCACCACCCAAACAGTGGGACAATTATTTTGAAAGATGCAGTTGGTGTGTTATCGAATTTTGTAGGTAGTCAATTTCATTTTGTTTTCCGTTTCTCACCTGGTTGCCGTAGTGATAGGAAGGATTGACGGAGGTGAACGACGAAATGCTGTAGTCGGATTGGGACAGACCCGTGCGGCAGTAGAGTCGAGCCTCGGGTTCCCGTGGTCGGTTGGCCAGTAGAGAGGCGGTTGATGGCGCGGTCTCCGCGTTCAGTACCTCCACCTGTACTTCACGGATACCGCCAGCGCTGGCCGGTCTTTCGATAACGTCCGCGCTTGCCACGAGTGACGCTGGATCCTTTTGGGGGAAAATAAAATAAATAAATGCAATTTAGCTATGAAGCTTTATTTTTTCTACCGATAAATGTTTCCGATATGACGTTGCCTCCTGTGTACACGCGTATGTTTTATTGATGCACCCCGATTGTTGGCAATCACACACTACATCTGCCTTGCAATGAAGGTCTGTTCTTATTCAGAAAGTGAAAGCTTGTCTCATTTCTCATTCATTTTGAAAGTAAAATGATATGAGGCAAGTGCCGATTTCAATTTCTACCTTCTTTTCAAGGTATGTACTGTGTGATTGCCAACAATCGGGGTGTAGTAACCGTTGTGACTGGTTACTCATTGACCACTACATGGATGAATGCAGTTTTTAAGCTACCGATATTCTTTACTTGCTAAATGGTTAGCTCACGATTGTGCCTAATCTATCACAATCAATTGATTTGTTCATAAAATATAATAGGTTTAAATGTTTTACAATCAAGCGTACAAAGCAACGCAATTTACCCATTCTTGAGCTACGTTCTATTGGCTTATTTTGTGAAGCGCTCTGCTGCTGCTCCCGTAAACGCTTTATAACGTGCCAGTCAATTTATCATACATAATGATTGGCTAAACCGCAATTAATATCGCGCTAAATTGCATTTGACCCCGTTCGGCTGCGCCACTCATTCGAGAATTGGATTCGCGCCACGCCGATCTACCACAAGAACAGTGACAAAAATAGACTGCTAGATAGAAAGATGGACCGTTAAGTAGAAAGTTAAGACTGCTATAAACAAATGATGTTCTGGTTTTGTTTGTTTATTTATTTATTTATTTATTTATTATTATTATTATTATTATTATTATTATTATTATCCTTGCATGGTTAGCGATTCAGTCGAACGGTCTTTAATTTGTCTTATTCGTTATCACTTGTTTGTTTTCTATTAATTGTAAACCAAACCTTAATTGATGACATTGATAGGCCACACTTCTGATCTAGCGAAAATATTTTCGCAAATTCTGCAACTAGAGTGTTTTTTTTATTTATTTATCATTATTTCTACTTACAACATCCTGGCAGTTTTATGGTTTAATATGTTGCGGTTTATTTGAAAATGTTTTAGTCATCAACCTCGACGGGTACATTTTATACCCGGCTTATTTTTTCCCGGAAACCGATACTATACATTTATAGACCAATTTCAACGTTTTAATCACCAATCTTCGAGCCTATATAAACTGTTATTAGGAGGATGATTTCAGTTATACGCGCAAAAACGAACGTCGTATACTCAAATAAGATGCGCGCCCACTTGAAAATCGCTCTATATAGGTCAATGCGCGCGAAGTCGAGTAATTAACGCCGTAATCACCTTTCCGTTTCCGCCGTTGCACGAGCTCCCGTCTCTGACCTCGATCTTGGCGTCGACTGCGGCGTTCGACGCGAGCTTGGCGGCCGCCGCCGCCGAGTAGTTGAGCAGCGGCTTGGTCTCTCCGTTCTCCTGCGGCAGCGTCGTGCCGCCCGGCTGCAGAGAGGACTGGCGCCGCGCCTTGTTCACGGGCGAGCCGGGAACGCTCTCCTCGTCAATCTCATCGATCTGGGCGAACATGTTGGAGAGCACGCGACCGTCTTTGTCCTGTCATACGTAACGACAATAGACGATATTAGAATGAACAGGGCCATGTCGAAGCTGAGAGACAGGTGGCACGTGTCAGGCGCGAACCAGCTGGTCAGGTCATCTATCTTGCATCAACCATCCATTATTCTGTGATCGTCTTCCAGTTTCACCCATCATACAAACCTGTAGTGGTTTTTAGCGACAGTGTTAACTTAAATTAAGAACTGCGAAAAACTTGATGAAAAAGAATTATGTACAGGGGAACGAATGAATTGATGTTGCGGAAATTTAAATGCTTAACTGAACACTCTTCATGCCAGTCCCAGGGTGTAAGTGTATTTTCAGTTGAGCATTTAGTTTTTCGGAAAATTAATTCATTCGTTCTCTTATGCCAATCGGATGCTTTCCATCAAGATTTGCGTCGTTCTTAATCCTTTAAGCGTTTAGTTTTTCTCTTGCTGCGGGCGCACCGAAGCGTATGTTTTTTTTTGCAAATTCATTGAAACTGCTTGACCTCTATGAGGGTTCTGTGACGTCATTAATTTAATATTAAGGTTTTCCCATTAGCAATGGCTAATGGGAAAACCTTATCCCCGACTATCCAGTGCTTCGGCACTTTTTGTTTTGCATAGTTAAATTAGTTTATAATCGTGGAATTTCTACTCAATTTTTTCCTTTACAAAATAAATTACTATTTAAAGCTCAAAAATAAAGTCTCATTAAATTATTATTCATTTAATAATTTAATGCCACGTTGAGCATATATTTTTAAATTCGGTTCTTGCGCATCAATAACCAATATCCGGTGGTAGTCAGCATTCCACTGATTAAGAGAGTGGTGAAAATCACCCTGTATCGTCATGAAATGTCATGAAATCGTACCTTATGCGATCCAGTGGTGGTGCGGTGATCGTCGACTGGACTGTTGCCTTCCGACGGATCCTTCTGTCGAACCCCCTGGTATCCAGCTCCGTCCTCGCGCATCTTTCCCCAATAAAATCTGGCAATAAATAAAGGGGGGGAATTGCAGTTTTATAGATTTGTCGATCACGGGCATCATGGCGGAATCAATCCCTAACTTCCTAGTTGTTTGAACTGTACACACATGGCCTGAAAGCATTTTTATTGCCTAAAGCACGGATCACTGTGTACAGTCATATATATTCCAGATAAAAACTCCACACTTGCCGCAATGGGGTGTCCACGCCGGGACTCCCCTATATCTCTGGTCAAATCGTTCTACTGGTATATAAACAACCTCGCCAGTGTGTATCACTTAGGCCTAGGAAGTGGTTGAGCCATTCCAAAGTGGTCGTCAAGTGGCATTTTATACCGATCGATGGAAAAATGAATTTATATAATGTTTAATATTTTGGCTTGGCTTTCATAGCTACTCAATTTTTAATAGCTAGCGGCCTATTCGAGCCACTTTATCTATCTCGAAACTGTCATGAAAATATTCATGTCAAAATACCATACTAATGCCCGTATGCACTGACATGATATAACACTGTCAGAGGATAAAGGTGGCGCTATGGAGTGTTCACGTGATCAGAATTATTATTTAGCAATGCGCAGCGTAATAAAATGTGGCGTTGCTAAAACATATTAGCGGTCAGGTGAACGTCCATAGCATCACCTTTATCTTCTGATCGTGCTATTTATTTTTTGTCATTGCATACGGGCATATAACAACTAATGAAAGTGTGTTTACATTTTATTTAATGTTTAATACAATATCATGGTAATGAAATGTGTTCGAGGAATTTGGTATTAAATTCGTTTTCAAGAAAATCATTTTTCTCAATTCGAGTAAGTGTTTAGTTTATTTCAGTATCTAGTAAATAAACCACAGGATATCACAATACTGTGATAGAAAGCAAACATATACATGTACATCGCACGATCTGTGCTTGACTAGGTCTAAACAATGTGTATGTATGTATTCAATGTGGGCATGTTTTCCTTTTCGGATCGATGTTATTGGTAAATTGTATATCCACGTAATACGCGGTTAATGAAAAATAGTACCAGTCTCGCTCAAATGCATGGCGTTCCCATTGGTCGTAAAGCACGCTCAGACTTGGCTATATTACACATTCCACGTAGATTACATTGCCACGGGAAAATAGCGATTTCGTGTATTGCATTCTAAACGCAAGCCCGTATTTGAGGAACAAAATAAAAATGTGCGCGCGCTCAACCCGTTAACATTTCCGAGAGGCGTTACTGGCGTTCGATTTGTTCGATTACTTCTGACATTTTACTGTTCACATATTTGCACATCCAGTCACTGTTCAGTTGATTGCAGGCCCACGTTGGCTAATGTAAATAATGAGTACATGTGCCACGTATTTTTATTTATCCAACAGCCTTCGTTGTAGTTAAATAATATTTATTCAAATTCGAACGTACTTCTCCTTTAATTATTAAGTGTATTTACAGAATATTTTGAATGTTATTCATCCATAATTCATATTTTCTCACGATAATTTTTATACAAATTATTTTTTGAATTATGTAATTGAGAAACAGCAATTATCAGGAGAAATAGCTAAGGCGCTTGATCATTTAAAATAAAAAATATTTAACGCATGTTTTACAATTAGCGCATGAAATCGGAATCACTACGCAAAAATGTGCATCAAACATAAAGCGATAAAAGTCATGGCGAATTTCTCACTAAATCTCATTTTCTTTCTGCAGTGCACACATTTTTCTAACCGCTTGCGCGCCACAACTATTTTTCAGCGGATCGAACGACGCAATTCGGCGGCATAATTTCCTTCGGCTTTCGCGGGCTCGTAAAACTGCGCTATCCCTATCTGGCGCCGATTGACGCCGCCGGGGCCAAACCAAGGTTAAGCAGGTTCAACGGGTTTCTCGTGTTCGCTTCATAGAGCGCGATTACGCGCGGATCCAGTAACAAATGTCTATAGCGCGAACCAAAGTGCGAATGATTAATATTTAAATGACCCTGATTAGAAAATTAGCAGCCGCGCGCCGGATTTTCGAAAGTGCGTTTCGGCGATTGCTCCAGCTCACCGTCTCCGCTATTCCTATTCAGCCCTCCCCACCCTCCCACCTCCAATTCCAAAAGTCAATTTACGTTTGTTGTTCAAAAAAGACTAAATTGTATTTGGAGTGCGCTGGGGCGCGTATACTGACAATTTCCTTCGTTACAAACACACTCGCATATATACATATATACATATATATAAACGAGCACGGGTTGCACATCCGCAACCTATGGGTGTTGCACGCGCAGAATAGCAATTAAATTACGGGCAAATTGAGTGCCTCTGGACTGGCTGCGGGATGGTAATGGTGGCCCGCGCGAAACAAACGCAGCCGCACCGCCATTCCCTCGCAAATTTCATCGATTCCCTCCTCTCTTGTCTTTCTCTCCTTCTCTTTTGCGAGTGCGCCGCTGTTGCTGTTTCGCTTTTTCTTAAAGAGGAAAGAAACATCTCGTGCGTATGCCGAGTTTAAAAAAAAAATAAAAAATATATACGAAGAAACTGTCAGAGGCGGCACAAAACCTGCACCAAAAAATAGAGTCTGGCCTATATTTATATATGCAATTGCGTACCGTTAAAAATGTGCGTACGAGCGAGGATGTCTGTTTAATGTGTGCTCTTGGCATGTGGCAATGCCAGGCGGCGACGACGCCTCACGCGTCACAGCATATTTTGACGTACTCCCACGTATTGACACAGCACTTTATATTGACGCAGTCACGAAAAACTAAAAACTAATTAAAGAGAATCGTGACGACGTCTATATTTTTTTAATGAAACTGGCGTTGGTTTGTTTATCTGCTTGTTGAATCTGGCTCGTATTGGCTGTTGGCATTTGGAATCTGTGATGACATTGAGCAGGTGCTTCTTAACTTGAGGTTATCGCCGCTGGTGGCGCTTGCAGAAATGTCATGTTTTGGATTCGTCGCGCGTTAAGCGTGTTTAGCTCATTGTACAGAATATATTAGTGTCCGGAATTGTCATTCCCCTCCTCTCTAGCTTTTGTCAAAAAAAATAAGGTTGTATTCGAAGTTTTGGAAAATAATTATTGACTACAGGCATTGGCCTAAATTATCAAATGTTTTCCAATCTTTAAAAATTTTGAGTGTTTTTTTCCTCCATAGCCTTGGTGTGTATCTATTGGCAAGAACTCGTAAAAATAATAGCAAACGCGTATCGTTAAAATGAAAACAAAGAGAATAACAATTGTTTTTATCCAACTCTCAATTGTACAAGCATCAACGGTTTCGATTGTTATCTTCTGCGCACTTCAGAATACGAGCATTACTTTTGACGTTAGACCGGCACTTTCCTCGGGCATCTTTGCAAACATACTCATTAGCGTTGCTTCTTCGTAATTGTTTGTTTCTCAACTTCCGAAAAACGAGGAAACTCGGTTTTCCTGTTTAGATCAATTTCCACCGAAACTTTGAGCACATGATAGCGACGCCACCTAGCAATTCTTAGAGTCGCCAATACGTCAGCGGTTTCGAATACCAGCTGCTCTCTTCAGAATATTTATCTTTTGACGTTAGATCGGCACATGCCTCGAGGAATCTCACAAAACACTCATTAACGTTACTTGTTCGCAATAGGCCGTTGTTTCGCGTCTTGCATTTTTTCCAAACACTAGATCTCCCTGTTCAAAGAATGTACAACGCAATGCGTACCCTGCCTCTTCCATGGAATTTTCAAGAGACTTAGAGCTGAATTGCTTTTACCCTGATTTTCTTTAATTGTACTGGTGCATTATTTTTACTCGTCTATTGTGTAATCAATCCCTGATCACAGCTGGTAATTCCAATTTATATTTTCTCACTAGTAAAAAAGTCTTCAATTCGCCCCCTAGGTCAGCTTCATTACAATCAGCATCTTTCGAAAGAGGGTTTAGTCTCTCCACTGCAAACATCTTTCTCTTTAATTGAATTGTGTCCAACTCGTGTTCTATACCGCTAGTCTCCGATCCCTGATCACACCTTACAAATCCATTTTTAATTTGTTCACTGGTGACAGTGTCTTCAATTCGCACCCTAGTCCAGCTTCATTACAATCAGCATCTTTCGTCTCTCCACTGGAAACGTCTTCCTACCGCCCCCTAGTGCCGCAATTCGGCACCAACCACTGGTGGAGTAGGGGGAGCAAACCACCGGCACCGTGCGTGTGGCGATGTTCCCTGTGGGGGCCACCCTGTAGTACACCATCAACCCCCTTCACCGTACCCCCTCCCCCCATGCAGAAAGTCCCTCGGCGCCACGATCGATGTTAATGGCGCTCTACGTCGTCGACGCGACGGAAACCCGCTACCGAAATCCCCTCGCTCCGCTAGGGAATCACGCGCGAAAGTCTGCTTGCCAGCGCTATTTATAAGCGAGAATCCTTTCGGTGACCATGGCCCGATACATATTTCGGGGGTGGCGCGCAAAAGGGACTACGGAGTCCCGTGCCGTACACGCTGCGCCTACCGACGGGTGACGACCACCGCGATTGCCTCGTTTCCTTCATTTTTTTTTTGGTGGTGCGGGAGCCCTCGCGTGATATTATAATATTTCTTCGCTCAACTTCCCGGGTGATGACTGCGTCAATGTATTCGACGGTCGAAATTTATTTGAAATTTATCGCCCGTTTTACTCAGTGAACGGTTTATGTATTTTCGGTCTGGTGGCATTTTCGGAATAATTTTTTTTTACGAAAAAAAAAATTGAATCGTTAGAAATTGGTTAGAATTCAGTTGGGCCGATTCTGAATTCGATTTTTTTTCTCGGAAAAAAATTGTTCAGAAAAAGCTACTAGACAGAAATCAGAACGAACTCAATTGCAACAGATTGTCATGAAGGCATATTAAACCAACGTTCATTTCCTGGTACTTCGAAAATTTCTGAAAACGAAAATTGGAATAATTATCTAATATACATTTATGTGATAAATTAAAAAAATACAAGAAATAATAAAACTGTTTAGTTATTTGATATCCTCAACTTCTCAATACTGAGTAAAGCCTTTTTGTTGTGCCGTTGAACTGTTGCACCAGTTAAATGAGAAAGCGTTTTATTCCCGATCATTATTCAGTGTCGCCAATTTTTTTTTTAAATTCAAACTGTTAGTCTAATACGAAGAGCGACTGCAATTTGTCATTTTCATTAGGTCAAAATACTCGTAGTTTGCCAAATTGCCTTGTACGTGACATCCAGTAGACGCATTTGCGCGCAAAATGCATGTAATCAAAGATAAGGGGGGAAGAAAGATAAATAGAATTGTGGGTGGCGCGAGTATTAGGATGAATGATTGAGAGGAAAGGAGGCTCAACTCACTTCCCCAGAAGAGCTGCTCCCAGAAGACAGATGATAAGGCCAATGGAAGCGCAGACAACGATGATGACAATTTCTTTGTCCTCGATTCCTACCATGACAAGAAAAATAGGAGAAAAAAAAAATTAATTATCCAAATGGATACCAAAGTTAGGAATCTGGTAACTAAACCCCTCATATATTTAGCTCGCCCTTTGTGAAACTGTTTTAGAATAAACTTTATAATTATTTGATATTATTATTATCATCACAGTATGTTAAATTACTATTATTAATATCACACATTATGATATGGTACCACACTAAAAACTAAATAAAACTAATAAAACAAATTAACAGAGAATTACTTTTTCTGTTTATCGAAGATTATGAGCACGAGAAAAAAATCACAAACATACGAAAGTTAAATCGCCGAACCGGAGCGATGCAGATAGAAAGAGATTGCAATTAACATGCAAAATTTTTAATTGAAACTAAGTAATTAAAAATTTGAAAGCAATGCAATTGATGTAATATAGCGATTTGAATTATTTTACGATCCAAAATACATTTTCACCTCCTTTATCAAAACGCGAAGTCGTTTACATTAGCCATTGGGAAATGGTGACGTTCAATACTTCGGTTTTCTGTTGAATGACTTTCGAGGCCGCACTGAAGCGCAATCTTAAGGACGTTAGAGAGGCTTTCGGTTGAATTCACTTTGGAGGGCGATACCGCAGCCTTGTACAAGAGCAATCACTACAAGTACACGCTTTAGCAAGCTTCTTCAATTAGCGACCAAGCGTAAAAAACCAAAATAAGTAATTATTTGCCAGAAATTGGCTAAGGCAACAGGCAGTACCAATTTTGTTCCGAAAACGCATATAAGATGTGCATAGCTGTATGCTTCTTATGTTCAGTATATTGGAAACATCATGTTTCGATAAATCCAGACCAGCACTTCCACACAAGTTGCCCCAAAAGGAGACCTCCCACGTTTTAGCGTACATGCCCTTTTCTGTGTAGATAACTATTTATAAACATCCCAACAAACTGATCTTTTCGGACACTTTCACACCTACAGTGCGAAACTATATCGATTTGCCATTCTTCGCGCGCGACCGCAGAAAACAGGGGGCGCTCGCATCGACAACCAAACCACGCGTGGGTGTAATTCCCAAATACTTCTTTACCCGCCTTTCTCTTACCTCGCCGCTCGCCGCCTCCCTCGGCGTTCAGCGTCGAATTAGACGGGATCAGATTGGCCGCGTTATCCGCCGGTCCGCCTGCGGCCTCGACCCCCGTGCCCGCCGCACTGCCATCGTTGATCTTGTTGTCGGGAACCGTGGGCGGAGCTTGCGGCGGTGGCGGACGATCAGCGCCGCCGCCGCCCGTTTCGTCCTGCCGTCGATGCCGCGAGAAGATCGGTTGAGGCGGAGGTGGCGGCGGGGACATTCGAGATGCTGCCGTATCTTCGTGACCCCGCCGCGGCATCCGGTGGAAGAGGGAGGCGTGCGTTTCGTGTAGTGCCGGTCGGAGGCTGTGCGGTAACCGCAGGACGCGACCGGTGCCCGGGATGACCACCTCCGAGGTGAGTAGGTCAGGTTGCTGGCCGCAGGCTGGACGCCAACTGACCGCCAGTATCAGTGGCGACCACACGACCAGGCAACGCAGCGGCGCCGAGCTCAATTCCCGCATCCTGGTGCTTATGTCGGGTTGTCGCCGCTCGACAGACACCCTGTAATGATAGGAAGCAACACCCGATTCAATAAATAAGTTAAGAAAAACAGAATAACAACAATAAAAGAGAAGACGATGTTGTTTTGAATTTGTTTGTTATAAACATTGCGTACATGCTATGGAAATATTGGATATTGAACTATGAATAAGCAAGATCTCAATTAACAGACTGTGTTACTAGGGCAACTATACGTATCTATTTAATAAATAATGGGTTATGCTTTGAAGTACCTAATATTATTGTTTGGTGGTATTATCAATTCACAATAGTCTCGGTTATAAGAATCTGCTCAAGTTTGTTATAATGATGAGCACGCGTGACTTGCAGTTCATGTGCTTTGCGAAACAAAAAGAAGAAGAAAAAAAAGAAAAAAAAATAGATGATATCAATATTGCTTTTGGTATTCAGCTTATGAATGCGATGGATAGTTCCTGGTACCATAGCGGCTATTTCCCGGCCCGGCGAATAGGCAAACGCGTGGATACTGGTAAACGTAAATATGAGTTTCGTGTTCTTAGGAAATTTGATATCCGGTTAGGAACTTGCTGCCAACTTTCAACTTTCCGGTATTATGATCCAATGCAACCAAAATTCAATAGATAAAGTAAGTGCTCAAGGATCGACAAAAATAGAATGGGGGGAAAAAAAATATTGGCTAGAGAAAAATCGGAATCTGTGTTCGCAGGAAAAAGTTATGAAAAAGTCAGTTGGAGGAAACCAGCCCTTACGTACGCACTCGAATGTTCTTGAAAAAAATCCTTCTCATACAGTTCATTCATTTTTTTTTATTACAAAGAATAAATTTTGCCATGTTCATATGTTTTAGGCATTCACGATAGCAAAGAAGACTATAAACTCAGAGTCGTATGACCGAACTTAGAGACATTTCTGCCTCTAGTTGTAAAAACTAATGAATTGTTGACTTAATTAAACGGTAGCATGTTGAAGAGAATGAAAACTGGATATATTTATATGCTAGCAGGGAAAAAGAGCAAGCGTAACTCAAATTAGTCACCCTTTATTACCATAATGCCCGTTTAAATCTGCGAGCGTAACCCGGCTAATGTGCATGTAAAAAGTATGCGCTAGTCAGCCCAAAAGGCGTTAAATTGTATGGCAACAGTGCCTTACATGAAGCGCAATCGGGGGGAGCTTTACGTAGAGCGCGTTTGTTGTACCTACAGGGTGACGCGAAAGTGTTTACGCACAATTTTTAGGTGACTGCAGTCATAAAGCAATTTAGAGTATTACTACGAAACTTGGGCGTAACTTGTTAATGTAAACGTTAGAAAGGCTATTCAAAAAGCAAATTTATTATAACAAAGCAACAGAAAAATACTACCATACGTTGTGTTTTTGACAACAATGACAATTGGTTAAAAAATGCGTAAATAAAAATGCAACCTTTGGAATCTGAAAACAAACTGCCGAATCACATACGGCATATATAATAGGACTAAGCATTATACAAGAATTTGGAATCATTGTAGGTAGACTTGGCGTCGAGCTATTTGAATAATAACTCTTAATTCGTTAGATCTTTAGCATGGACTGTATTTCAAGGCTTTAACTTTTTAGCATAGCACATTTTCTCGTTAAGCCAATTTCTTTCCGCGCGCCTTACCTATAATATGGGCAAAAAGTCTTAAGGCAAAACAGTGTAGGGAATCCCCGGATTATACAAGACGGCGCTCCTCCTCCTCGCTATTTGATTGGCTGCAGCCGCCGCCTGCTAGAAATAGCTTCCAAAGGCGTGAACTCGGCGGCTACGGATTTCTAGAAATCTGATTATGCGAATCAGCTAAAACGCCTGCTGCCAGCGCGAACGGCTTTCAACTGTTTCCTGTGTAAATGCGCACCTACTCGCCTACTGACATGGGCGACCTCTGTCAAGAAACATGAACCGCTACTGGCGAAACTAGTGGCGAGCGAGATGTATTTCGTATTTTATATTCGCGCCATTGGTGCTGACGTTATACGAAACGTCTCAAGAATACCATTGAAATCGACCACGTGTTTCATGATATTTTCCAATATTTCACAGAAGTTCTCGATATACGATATATCTCATACTGATGACTACGGTTAGGTCAGGCAGGCTTCCGCATTGATAAAATATTCATGTATTTTAATGGAGTATTGATTAAGGCGTATTCTTTTTTATGCATAAGAAATTATTGAATTATTGCCCATGTTTTCAATGAATATAATTTCTGCATGTATCAGAAATCATGTAATGTTAGATTTTCAAAATTTATGTGCATTTATAATTTTGTATACACAATTTAATATATGCTCGTAGTTTTCATTCAAGATTATTATGAATGATCCCATATGTTATTTATATAGCGAATGACAATTATAAAGGATTTAAATATTAATTTTAGATCATGCCTCCCTTCTAGTGGATAAACACCCTTTGTATGGCTATATTCTGAATAGCGGAATACATTGTTCGGGAGCGACCGTTCTTAAACGCGATTTGTGGATATCACTCTGGATGATTCGGTTCCGCACTTCTGCAAGCTAGCATCGAAATCGAAGATCGGCGCAAAAGCCGATCAGGCATTGTTGCAGCGACAATGGCAACTGCCGAGAAACGTCTAATAAAAGACGTTTTTGCAAATGAAAAAAACCGAAGAGCAAAAGATTGGATGTAGCCGTATTGGCACGGCGGCGCGTGCTCACACACATACGTAAAACTGGAATCCTTTCTCTATTTTACTTGAGAAACCTCGGGCAATCATTCGCAGAATAATCTGTAATATACTTGGGAAGGAATGAATGGGGGCGGCTGTACTCACTGCAACTCGTGCATAAACGTATTGCGTTATCACTAGATGGCGTTGTTGTCATCTCATTTTGTACGTAACAATGACATTATAATGTAAAAAAATACGTGCACTCTGAAGGCGACAAAATTACCGAGGCGTACAACAATTTGAACCCAAATGAATGAATGACTACATATGCAACAAGTGTACTGCAATAAGTCACTTCTCACATATTTTATGAGATATTAGAATGTTTTTTAAAGTGTTTTTTTTGTGTGATTCGGCTTCGTTTTATTGCATCCTATGGTTTTTATCAAAAAGTGTATTGACGCCTCGCTTATTTTCAAAAGTAGACACAACCCGAAAATTGCTTTTACTTTTTCAATAGCAATTTTACGAATCATTATTTTTTAGGTGAAGCGTTCATGAAGCGTAACCCGTAAACTAGGTAAAAAAAACAGTTTCCTGCCGCAGCCAAAACTAAAAAAAACACCTTGGTAAGAAACAAATTTGCGGTAGACGTTGTGCAGGACCTCTTGTGCCTGCGATATAGGAAATAGTTTATGAATTTCAATTATATCGCCAAAGTGGAAGCGCTCTATCGAGTTGACAGTGTAGAAGACTAGCAGATGGTCGGGCAAAATTCTGGGATGAAGAAATGCACGCGGCGTAATCCATTCTTGATGGCGGCGGGGGGGCCCATTCACATTAAATTTTCATGCGAGCTCGCATGTAATTGCTTTTCAATTCGCAAACACAAAGGAAGGAAATTGTTTTAAAATTCCAAAAAAACCGGTAAATGTTGTGGGTGACTATCGGGAAGCGGCTACAACATAACTATAACTATAGATGCATCTTACACGTCTCTCTTTCGGAAAATTATATAACGTGTATTTTGAAAATAAAGTATCACGTAAAAATATTTTAATGACACAGAGGCCATTCTTAATAAACCAAGTTATTATCCCCTAACTCAACTATGTAATGAAAAACGTCTGGCAAGAAATAGTTGTCTTACCATTAATTTTTTTTACTCTTTAATTTAGTGTGGCTCAAGGCCCAGCAGAAAGTTCATCGTCAAAAAATATTATTAAATTGAAGTACATTAGCTATTGAACATATGAAGGCTATGGACAGTGCATCTTATATTTTATTTATTTCGAAATATATTTATTAATCAAACCATATCTGAACTTGTCACCAGTTTTAGGCGAGCCATTGACAACCATAATGGCCACTGAAACGCAACGACCACTTTTCCGAGAGATTTTTCTTAGCAAGGATCTGTCGTAGATTTGCCACTCTCGCTGTATTCTATTGTAGCTGTCATATTGTACAAGTGCACCCGGGCCCGCTCAAAGAAAAGAGCGAATTAAGGCGGGCACCATTTTTTTCACCAACGAAAGAATGGTGGAGAAACTCTTGGCGAAAGTGTATGGAATAATAATAGCGATCCACACGCTACGATAGAAAAATATTCGCGCTGACGAGCTATCAAAAGCATCGCACGTAGGCCACAACTACAGCACTCGTATACAACACGCGCTAAAGCCAGCGTAGGCGATCCCAATATATACGAGCTCGTATTTCGCCTATCCGTAAATTTCGTAGAAAGTTACGTTTGAACATCTCTGCTAGCTTCATGATTTGAGGTCCAAAAAGCCGTTTGATATAAGTAAGGAAATCAGGGAACGGATTCACCTATGAAAAACGTTTCGATTTTCCGATGCTGGAAAAGGTAGCCAGTTAGTCAAAGGCCAAGAATGAACCAACAGTACTCTTCGAAGAGCAAGCGCTTGAAGATAGCTTTGCAGCACTGCGATCGAAGAGGTCCACGGTTCCAGAAATCAGCAGTTAGCTGCTGGGGGAATGAACGATTGAGCGTTTAATGGGAGCGCGCGTCGTTCCGTAGTTGTATTGGTATTCTTCAAAGTCGAAAGCGCTTAGTTAATCGCATTCGAAGTATACCAACAGAGTCTGGAAGAATACGAGCGAGTTGTCGTTTTCAGTCACAGCGACTGTCACAGAGACACGAGTGTGGGCGCGCTTCGCATTTAAGCGGTCGCGACTACAATGGTGACGGCTGCGACAGCAGTGAAAAAGAAAGAAGCTCGCGACCAACGATGCGGTCGATTGCGACTGAAAATCAGATAAACAGAGGAAAGAGGATTAGCGAGCGAATCCCTCCGTGATCATTTTCAGATCATCCGACCGCGATGCGGGGAGGAGGTAGACGAGCATCCCCGACCAGACGCTTCCTCTGTCCGGGCACGGAAAAGCACTAGATTGTCTTCTCTCCGGTTGTCCCTCTTGTTCGACAAGGACGATTCATCCAACAAGAAAAACAAATGACGGGAATTGGGCGTCTTAGGATCTGGTCTTTGAGATAGATTACTGTCGTGGCCGCATGATTAATTGACAGGGGTGGATTTGTTCGTTTGTTCGCCTTCTGAATAAAGTGATTCGGCGTGTTGGTTACCCGTCTGTCTAGGAATAATTTGCCACGTCATCTATAAAAATATTCTTTGATAAAATAGTGAATTCAATAAAATAATTCAATCTATAGGACTTCTTCTTTGTATGCTTCATATGACAATTAACTGATTAAAATAAATAAATTCAAAATCAATATTTAATTGACGGATTAAGTGTACAACTACCAGTCTTTAGTTTACTTATTCAAAATTTATTTTATTTAATCAGTTAAATTTCATTGAATTTTACACCTGTTTCGGTGTGCTTAGCTTCACTTCTTTGCAGTTCACCAGATTTTTGTTTCACTACAGGAAGTTTTGTACCTTCAAGTTTTCTCCTATATTTTCCAAATTGCAAAATATGTAATGTGATTGCCGTATTCGTTACCTAATACACACACTTTCTTCCAAGTACATAGTCTGCTTGAAAAATTCAGTTCGCATGGAAAGCACACCAGAAATTGGCTTTCGTAAGTTACGAACATAATGTACCAATACGCTTCAGGGCAAGCACTAAGAGATATTTTGATAAGTTGACATTAATCTTCTTGAGTGAATAATTTTTTATACGTGCATATGCCATCGTTTGAGCTTTAGTGGAGCAATCCGATGACATTTTTTTATCTTTTCAACAGCAGCGTCATCTAGTAAAAACCAATTAGTTGCTACCTGCCGTTCTCAGGGAAATTTCATATCGTCGCATGCTTATTTTTTTCTTACTCGGAGGGTTGACTTAACGTAGCAGAGCGAAGTCCAGCTAGTTGGTCCCGCGAGCGCCATTATTCCGTCATCATACGTCGTTGTTCGAAATTTTAGTGTCCATTAAGTGATCCCGCACAAATCAAAGCCTCGTCAATCGAGCTTAGCAGCATAGCATGAATCTCTCCCCTTGCACCAATTCGAGACACAAACAATGCTCAGATATCTATGGCCAAACAAAATAAGAAAATCCATCCAAACAAATTAACAGCCATATTATCTTTCTTGTATGCTATGGCTTGTAATTGCCGCGCGTGAAATAAAAATTATATCTGCGTCAGTGGTTTAGGGCGAGCAATTCGCTATAATTGCATGTGTGCTCATCTGTTAGTATTTAATTGTATAATCACCTTAAGGACCTCAGCAGTCTTATTTCCCTCAGATATGACAAAATACTATCGAGCTGTTGAACTTCAAATGTTTCGCCGTGCTTCTGTGCTCTTTGTTTAAATGCTAGCTTGAATCTATGCCGTGCCAAAATTTGTAAAGCAGAGTGCACCCAAGCTTTATTAATTAAAAAAATAACGAAATCTTGTGAATGCAATATTACTAATCTATTTTTCTAATTAATTTAGAACAACCCCGCGAACGAAAGTATCAAACAGTTCGTTAATCATTAATGTGACACTGCAAACATGTCCTGCAATTTTGATCGTCGCCTGGCACTTTCTAATTTACTATACATCAAATTAATTACCAACAGAATTAATTACATTAATTACCTCTGCTCTTTCGATTTTTGCGCTAGACGACCAAATAACTACCAACACGACACTCACTCTAATGACTAATGAGCAACTATTATCCGAAGGAGGCCTTACTTGTTATGTAATGAAAGAACGCTAATTTCACTTACAAAAATATGGTTCCTTTCGATTAAAGTGCTTCAGAATCATTGGGTTTTATTTTTAAATAACTGGACTATTGACCTACAAATGCTAGTAATTTGCAAACACAGATTAGCGATTCACAAAATTGGGAACATTGCGTTTATATTTTCATAGATTTGTGGCCTAATTCATGAAACAGGGAATATAGGATATATATGAAATGTGCGCCTTTCTTAAAATTGCAAAAATATTTTTGCCCTTCTACATGACCACTGCGTTACAGAAATAAATTTCATCGTGCAAATACGTGTACAGTACACTGGGATTCGATTTTTCGGCCATGTTTATATAACAAGTCACTGAAGCTCCGCGGTTTGATTTTTCATGTAGGCACGACTCATTGAGTTTGCGAGCCACCCACGTACGCGTTATTTGTAGTTTGCATAATGGGGGCTTGAGTAAATATTGGTCTTACAATTAATGGGACAGAGCCGGGAGGGCCGACCTATCCGATATCAACATGCAAATGAGTGGATAATATGGCGCGCGTAAGGTCGAAAGTCAGACAGAAAGGGAGAGGAAATCGAGTCTCGATACGGGAGAGCAGGATAAATATTGATCTGAGAGCGAGAAAGAAAAATAGATTGTATTTCCAGCGGGGTGGCGATACAATAAAAGAAAAGCCGAGTCGGGTGATCCCGATGCGAGGAGGCAGTTTGCACTTTGAAAAAGCGATCATTCCTGTGGCAACGCGTACCGTCAAGTACAACGGCCTGGTGGAATTCAGTTTGTTTCGAATTCTGCACATTTTTTTTTTTCAATTGTCATTCGTAAATTGTAATCGTTATTCCTATCTATGAATATAGTTGTTCTAGGCTCATATTGCTACTTTTACATAAATTACAAAGCTGTTGTTTTCAATAACATCAAAAACGATTATTTTCTTTTTTAATAACTGTCATACGAAGCAATCACCCGTTTCCCCGCAAGTTTCATTAAATTCTCCATTGACTGGCAAGCAAAGGCACTTTGCCCTTTAATGACACGCTCTTTGGCATTTTAGCCTTTTAACAACACTCGTTTGACCCGTTCTACGGTAGCCGCGTACAGTGACATGGCGGCATCTGCCGCTGCGATAGTGGCTCCATCAAAGCTCAGCGCCTCCTCTATAAGCGCTGGAAATTAGCGGTTTGCTAGATCTCACCAGCTGCGCCGCTAATACCGCCAGCTCTATTAAACGCTGCGCCTACGCGGAATTTTGATGTTGCCAACTTGCACTTCCGTTCCTAGCTAGGCCGATATTTTGAAACGGAAACTGTACCAGCGCAAGGGGGATGTAAATGGGCCAAAAGATGACCAACCCGAAGCTCTAAACGAAAGCTCATAAATTACCGTCCCGGCCAGCTCACTTGGCCCAAATTCACCTCCCGCCCACATTAATGCCACAACTTGACTGGCGACAATGTCTATAGAGGCGCCTCGTAAATTTAATTAGTAAATCCTATGCACACACACACACATACACACGCACACTTACACCTGCATGCGCAGTGTTTTAATCGTCTTTTCCAGGGGGACCAACCAAGCTTTCCGGCGCATACACGCTTAGTAGTAGAAAGACACGGACGCGACTATGCGTCATAACGCATAATTGGCGGCGTAATCTTGCCTCGGGCTCGAAAATTTATCCGCAATTATAATTTATACGGCGGCGACTTTGAGCTACACCCACCACCAACCGTCATTCTGATACGTTACCGTCGTCTCTCATGTGCTCCCGGTGTTTGCGAAACATTAAACGATTTGTTACGATTAGAGCCGGCACAATCAAAATGCGCTTGCGTGTGTCTTACGCGCGCTACATCATCAAGAATTTAAAAGAGTGATACGGGTTGCTTCAAGAGCGACAGAGATAACCAAACTGTGCTCCATCCCCCCCCCTTTGGGCTCACCATCATTTTGGTTGCATTGAGCTCTGAATTCAACAAGCACTTTGTATGGTGCATCGTCGTCGATGAATTCGTGTTTTAGCGTGTTGAATTTTGACGAACTATTCATTAATTTCTATGTGGATCGGTTGTTTAGGATAGGTAGCGAATGCTGAGGTACGACGAGTACATGCGGTTTAGGCGAGCGTGTTCCGATCGCAGGCGGCTATTGTGATACCTAGCATAATAGTGCACAAGGCGCTACGGTGAATTAAAAAAAAAATAATAATAATAATTTACAATTAAGCAGCGGTGTGACCGTACCCGAGATTTAGCTAAATTCCACTTATGACGTTGGCTGGTGATAAATTCTACTCACGACTTGTTACGCATAATATCTGCTACATTTATTATGGCCACCGGCTCTGACTTAACACAAATTATCTATGATGTATCGCTGTCGCGGTGTTCCGAGTACGCGGGAACAAACGTTTAGGTGTTCTCGTGAGAATTAAGAAGCGCTAGAAATTGGCCGCTGGCAGAATTCGCCTTTATTCGAGCAGATTTCCTACAAAATCCGCGCGAATAACGTATCGTGTTAATTTCAATAGCATCGCGTGTAGCTTTCGCGATAAAATATTTTCTTGACAATTAAATGGCAATCACTGTAAGAAAAATTAGAAAATTATGTATTTCTCTAAGCGTTTGAACATTGTGTTCACTTGTGCCCTTGGATAAAATAAACGGGAGCCCGAGCCGAGAATCGAACCTGGGACCGCCACACCGCAGGTGGTTGCTTAACAGCCTGGGCTTTGACGATCGTGAATTTACTTAGAAGAACTTGAATAATTTTTATCTGATTTTTTTTAGTAGCTATGATTTTTTTTGACAATATAATTAATATTTTTATTAGCCTGGTTTCTGCACCAATTATTTGAGGTGCTTTTCACTCAGTCTAACAGTTCCATGCCTCAGTACACCTTGAAATGGGTAGGTTGAAAGGCTACCAGTGTACAGAGTGTGGCAAAACAATTTATTACTAAAGTCCTGGTTTGGACACTGCCTTAAGAGAGAATGGAGTGGATAGGGTTAGCTCACATAAATATTACTGGGGAAGTTTACTTCAGTAGCGGGTATTACATGCAAGCGCCTCAAGCACTGCTATGAGCCTTTCTTCTGATTTTAATAACCATAATTAGTTTGTTGTTTGATTTTTTTTTTCGAAAATCGCATTACCTTTTGTCATTTTTCATCATACATGGTGGCGTGTACGTGCCTACAGCTCCACACACCATGGAGGATAAAAAAGGGGGCGCCGTAGCGCTTCTTGGCCTTCTCCCCTCCATACCATCACTTCTTTCCCATGCGCAATCTCTTTGAGCTTGGGGATCGGGCGATTTTCCTTGGGGAGGGGGCAATTTTCCTTGGAACTATCCCGTGTCTTGAAGTCAAAAAATTTGCAATGGCTTATAGCATTGCTAGATGCTGGTTGTGGAAAACTATTCCAATGACGACACACTTTGTAGAATTGCACTCATAGAAAATAACCTTTACGCAGAAAAAAAAACCCATTCCATTTCCTCAATAGAAAAAGGAACCAGTTCCCATTCCAGTTCCACAAAATTAGAAGGAACCTAGGCGTTCCTAAGTTCCTCAAAAAGGAACCAGTTCCTAGGAACAGAACTTGCTTGCTCCTAAACACAGAATGATTTAATTTGTGGAGTGTGGAGAGAGGGGTTCTGTGGAGTGTGGAGAGAAGAGTTCTTCATGCATCATTTGAAATTATTATTA
>JAUJYS010000011.1:0-44982 GCA_033995665.1 Melogona broelemanni | reverse complement strand
TTTCGTTTATTCGTTAGCCTGTGGTACTGGCGTCACCCCTGAGCTTCCATTAGGGAGTCCAGAGCTCAGGGGTGGATTCTGCAGTCTGGCTATTCCAGCTGCATCTCTCTTCCCTTCCCTTCCCTGCCCTTCGCACATCTCCATAGATACATGAGGGTGCAGTAATCCTGTAGTGCATTAGGCGCTACGGTGATTTAAAAAAAAAAATAAAATCACCAATTCAATAATTTCTCCCGCAGCATCTCGTTGATCCACTTTGATCACTCTGGCAAACGGAAAACGGTCACCTGTTGTCATTGAGAAACGGGACAAACCTTCTGATTAAACGCGGTTGCTAGTGTGGACCACAGGTTGATCACCGCCTTATGCAGAATCGAAGTGTAATCGAATCTGCGTGTCGACCCCAAATTTATGCCCGATTAATGAACGGCTGCCGAGGTACTGCCACCACCACCACCATCGTCACCACCACTTGAAGCGCACACGCAGCTTGTAACACCCACCACCACAACGCACTTTGTCCCCCGCCACATAGCTGATCGAACGACGATCGTCTTCTCGCTCGCCAGTTCGTTTTAATCGTTGCTCGTCCAGCTAGCTCCGCGTGGCGCGACTTTGACTTGGCGACGAAGAACAAAAAAATGGTTCAACATTTTTAGTCGGACTAATGGTGGTGACGGCTCGTCACCGATTCTTTTGACGAGTCCGTTAAAGCACGAATGGTGGTGGCGGCTCGTCACCGATTCTCTTGACGAGGCCGTTAAAGTACGAATGATGGTTGCGGCTCTGTCACCGATTCTCTTGACGAGGCCGTTAAATCTTGCAATCAAAATTGTACCGGAATATATTCCGAAAAAAGATGGCTACCGAAAGAGATGTTTTTATTCCGTTAGTCAGGAAGTTTTTGAAAGGGGATCAATCCATTAATTAATTTTTAATTAATTTCAGTTTTTTTAAATATTGAACAGATATGTTTTGATCCAATTACTTTTGATCAGTCGGTTAAATTCCGTTGATTACCATGACAGTACGATGCTTACAGAGCGAATCCAGTACTTTTGGATCAGCCCTTGCCCGTCATCTTCAGCCATCCACGTGCCGATTGCCTGCAATTTCAAGTGGCCGTGCCAAGTTCATTGGATTGATTTCGGGCGATTTATCAATTACTTGTTAATACGAACGACTCGATTGTCCTAGAGATTCCGCCCTCACATTGCACAGTGTCGTCCGGACAATCGCATAGGCCAAAGTGCATCAAAGAGTGGGTGGCGCCATCACACGTCATTGTTTGGAATTTCACCCACGAGTGCATTATAAAAATATTGTGCGTTTTTGCTTTCTATGGAGTGTTTCAAAAATCCTCGTAGACTTAGTTTTACTACATAGCATGTACACAGTGTATTTTATTACGGATTATCTAAGCTTTTAGCCTGTATTAGAAATTTATAAGCATGCTGTATGACAATCGAGGATAGCTACTGGGGAATATCTACACAAGACCGAAATGCTTTCCCGATTATAATATGAGTTTGTCAGAAGCATTTTCATTTCACTTGTCTTTACTAGAACTTTCTCTGTGCGTTACGTAATATCTTCAGTATCAGCTTCCCTGTTCCATACCATTTTTTAAATGCTATATCGTCCCTCAAAATGGTCATGAAATTTAATGAATATTTATTTTTTTAAATAAATTTATTTTACACATCTCCGGACGGTAATCTGAACTCACACTGACATTTGCTTCCATTGACTAGGATTAGCATTTTTTGTCCCTTTTTCTGAAACTTTTGAAGGTCTTGAAGGAAAACTTTAAAAAACAAAAATGAATATATATTGTGCTTTATTTCCATTTTCCGTAGTGCAAGATAATCCACCAGCAAAGTACAACGACAAACTAATGAACAGCATCTGGGGTTTGTACAACAGATATGCTCCGCCAAGCTTCCAGAAGAATTCAGAGGGTGAAATGGCCAGCAGCAGGTACGCTTTTAGTCGAAATTTAATATTTTTATATATGCATTTTTTCATTTTATACACATTTTTTTATTTCATATTATTATTTATATTTCATTATTTACATATAATTATAGTATTTCAACATTTCTTTTTTTTTTTTCATTTCCAGCTCGGTGGCCCTTGGAGGATGGTTATGGAACCAGCACAACTAAGTTCGTATTCAATTTCGGATATTATTTCCTTTGTTGCAATTTTTATGACTAATTTTTATGATAATTTTATAGATACCCTATCAACATTACCTTGATATTTGATTATTGATAATTCTATATTCCTCGTAACCATACGTGGCCCGTTTTATAGAATTATTTTGTCAATTCACAATATCTTTGAGCTTGGAATATATATTTTTTTCAAATTGGTAATAAGTTTGTGCGCTTGATAATTGTTCTAGCTGTGACATTAGTCATTTTTTTCTTCTTTTCTGACAGGTTGCCACTCGTCTAGGTGCCACCTGGTGATTCTGATAAATTCACAAACGGCATTCAACTAAAACGGCAAATTTAGCACATAACTGGTATCCACTAACCAATCTCCAGGGGCCACCGACATTTACCCTCTACTAACCACTTAGACGCTATATATTGATGTACGAGCCACCCACTAACCACTCTTTATTTCCCCCAATATTATTTTTTTTGTACCATTCTATTCTGACCACCAATTGCTAATTGGCATAATACATTAACCTTCTGTTGGCGAGGGTCGCCCGTGTACGTTGCCCCGCACTTGTGATACGTTTTGTTCACTTTTATTCTAAATAAATAGAGCAGGGCATTGGTTGTCATTTTAATTCGTGGGTCGGTCGCCTATTTATGTCAGCTATTTTATTGTTTGATAAAAGAGCGAAAGTGCGATCAATTGCACACTCTGGTCAGACAAATACAGCTTCGTTAAAATACTTTTTTTAGTTGTTTATCCAGCCCTGAGCATTTCTACTGACAGTTTTGTTATGGTTATTTGGTAATTTTGGAAAGGTAATATTCTTAGGCGATTGCTTGCATGATCTGGAATGAGATATTCAAAATTCTTAGTTGATATTTTATCTAATTTCTATAAATTTTTACTTCAATTTGGATTATTTCTTTTCAATTTGGATTATTTCTTTGCTTTGAAATTCGAAATATACTCGGCAATGATCTATTTGTCGATATGTTGTCAATATTGTATCATATGCTAACCTGCCCTTATGCTTTAAATTAAGATTCAAAAATTAAGTTGTAATTTAATACTGCACCATTTTCTCGATTTCGGTTCACTATTTACTAAATTTTCTGTATTGCGTTAAATATATTTATCGCTATGTCGATGGTTGGAATTTAGCATTTATTTATTGCAAATTACAATTCCATTTATGATTAAGTAACTTTTATGAATGTTGCTTTCGAACAAAGCTTTGCTATTCATTTTTCAAAATATAACTTCGGTAGCCGCTCTGGTTTTCAATTTTAATTTCAGAAATGAAGGAAGTCTGCAACGTATCCATGAGATATTTTATGAAAAGAGCACTTTCAAGAGGATTATAATGAAAGAGCACTGGAATTCACGCCATATTTTTTTCTGATTTTGAATAGATACTAGATAATTAACGCAATTCAAAAACCATACATTTTACCAAATACGGTGAAAGGCTGAAAGGGGAAAGTAGTGTCTACGAAAACAAAAACTTTGGTTTTTAATTTGCTCGATTTCGCTGTGATCGCAATCTTGCGTTCAGATTGATAAAATTATTTTTGAACGGCGCATAAACCTTTCCGCCATACTTTATTCACAAAATTGTTTTCTAGGCCTTTCAGTTCGTTGATTGCAAACATGTGGTGCTGCCATCTGCCGGCCTATCGTGAAGTTAGAATCGAGGTTCATCAGTAATCCGCTTGGGGCACCACGAGAAAAAATTGCAAACACTTCCGTTTTCCGGTTTCACAAGTTTTTCAACTTTTCCGTAGGTCTATCGTGCGATATTGGATTTTGTTCGCCTTATGTCCACGAAAAATTAACTTTTTATGCAAAAAATCTCGCGTTTCTGTATATTCGTCTAAGTTTCGCGTGTGCTCAACAACGGGAAAATAAAAGAAACCACCGAAAACGGGTGTGCTACTTGGCCTCGGGGCGTCCCGTCTCTTCCCATTTGCCCTAGGCTAGGCACTGATTTCGTGATTCTTCCCTCCAGTGAAGACAAATTATGACCAATGTAATTATAGGACACGTTAAATAGGACCTCTGGAGACATATCTGCCTATTAATATAACTCGGAATGATATTCTGCTGGACGTAAGACTAGTCATAGAAGATGTCGAAAAGGTCAGTACAACTCATGTAAACCCTCGGCAAATACCCGGGACCGTAGTCGTATTACAATACATCAGCAATCTATATTGACACGCACAAGGTATTTTTAGTGTTTGCTTGTGTTGGTATGACTTTTAAAGTTTATCATCTATCTTTATGTTTGCGATCGCGAATTATGCTCGATTTCGCGATTACAGGAATTATTGTTTGCTTATTCCGTTCGAAACTCTAGTCTAGGTCTTGTCTTTACTTCTCCGTAGCAATAAATTTCTTAATTTCGGCCGTTTTTAATTTGCCGAACCTGCTCATTTGCCAACTATATTGGAGCACAGAACGACCACGGGTCAAATAATTTAGAACGTAACCCGATGCCAAGGCTTGCAAATCGTAAAAATGTCAAGCAGATTCGTACGAGCTTCAGCAGATCGTGCAACTTGTGTAGTGTAGATGCCTATGAAGGCAGATTGCCTTGATACCAAGTTGGAAGTAATTATAACGTGAGTGTTGCTCATCGATGGTCATAATGGTCGGCTTTTTTCAGTCAACCGCGTCATTGCTGCGTCACAACTTGGTATTTTTTTGCTGATCACCAATGAACCTGTGCAAGAAAATGACCTTGGTGATGAAAGTGTCGTTTCTGCATTCCAAATCGTAGTAACTATAAACTACTAAAAAGTATTGGCCGTAGATTCCGAACATTCATGACGTACCTTGACAAGTGTAAGTGCGGTACTAGTAATTGTGATCACTGTACATGTACTTGTAGTTCCAGTACAGAACAGTCTATTACATGCAAATGCAATCTTGGTCATTGGTATGCGAGCCCAAAATCACGACTTAGTCGACCCTCGTGTAACTTTACTCCGAACTTGGTAGTTGAGTACAATGAGCATGTATATTTACTGTGTAGATTTAGCGTTCGGCAGAATGTGTTATTAATATTTGAAGGACTTTTGTTTATTTTGTCTCCCATCCAACAGTGAAATCCATGGGTCCCCCCCTGGAGATTCAATGAAGTTTAGGTAGAGTTGCTAATATGACACACACGTATTTCACCTTCCATTGTACATTGTAGTGCCCTGTACAGGGTTCCTGTATTTGCCTCGCCATTTTTATTCTGTTTACTTGTTCGCTGTACTCAAAGGTTGGTCAGAATTCGGTCTCGTGACCTTTGGCTGACTTTACATTAGTTTACCGTTGGGTGGATTAATCGCCAGGTAAACATCAAGTTTCGCAGCACATAAACAATTCCAAGCTCTTGGGAGTCGATAGCATACCGTAGTGTCTTTTTCTGTCCCAAGTCTGCAGCTCCACTATAAACGCCCCCTGCCTCGATGCGACTTCGGCACCCTGAAGAGTGTTGATGTACTGCATGCACTACCCCGGCCACCGCGCATTTTTTTTTTAGCAAAACACGAAAATAATTAAGTCTGCTGGTGCACTGGCTCTGGTGTGTCGACAATTCCGCATCGTTGTTCGCTGAATTATAGCCAAGTGCCTGCTGCGTAGAGAAAATTCTAATCCTGAGCCTGTGACTCATTCGTCTATGCGCGAGCGTTGTAACGGCAAATTAGACTAGGGGGAAATCAGAAATGTCTAGCTGTTGCTGCGATTAGACGATTGTGGTGAGCTGTGAGGAAATCCGCGTTCCTGGGGGTCTCCTCTGGTATTCTCTGGTATCGATGATTAGGGTGTTCCAGTTGGTGTTAAACTGGAAGTCGACAATTTGTGGGCGTTCCAGCTGAGCTGAAAACTTGACATATTTTTATGCTGTAAAATTAGGATATAGTTTGTTGAACTGGTTAAAATTAAAAAATAAATTGGACTTTTTTTTTAAGTTTTGAACGTGTGGCAATGCTTGGTATTTTTAAATTTTTTTTTTCACCTTAAAGCTACATATTTTTGACGAAACAGAGAGCGTTGGCACATTTCTGTTTGAAATTAATTTTTTTAAATTGCTTTTGAAAAAAAATGATACAGTATCTTAAGTAACGGACAGACTCTCGTTTATTCGATCCCGGGTTACTGTTGAAAATGTGGTCTCTGAATAATACACAAGCTTTTAGAGGGGGTACAGAATATCCTGTATGTGTGTTTTCGTATGTTTCGCTTTTACGCTCATAGTTCAGACAACACCGGCCTATTTAAATAGTTATTTCACCAAACAAAAATAAAACATATATTTTTATTTCAATTAAACTTTTGCTCCACTGATGACAAGCCACAGTTTACTGCCACCCAAATTAGACCCCAAAAATAGCATAGAACCTACCGTCCCATTACCCCTCCACCATATCACCCCCACCCCGTTTGACTCCCCCCTTGTCCACCCCTGCGTCAATAATGAGGCTTGTATAAATATCTTTTTATTTTTTCTTTCTCCTCACGTTTTTTTTGTCGTTGGGTGTTTGCAATGCGTGGTTGTTAAAGCCTCGTGTTTCCGCTGCACACTCGAAGCAATGGGTAATAGTACTCCACTAACATTTTACGCTCTGTAATTTGTGGGTCGTTACAAATTCCCTGCAGGGACTCGTGCCCCCCCCCCCCCACACTGCTTCTCTTGGGTCGATGACAAACGGTCTGGTTTACTCAAGAACCCCGTTCTAAGTTTTTGGCGAGTCACAGTTGAAACATGTGTGGTTTGTGTTTTTTCGAAAATGAGCCCCACCCCTACATCCTCTGTTGAACCTGGAATTTAAATTGTCAAGAATGTGTATAAGTAAAATTCAATTTTTTTTTTTTAAAAGACACTTCATCATTTTGTGCCAGTTTTTCGGTACCCTTATTTATAAAATTATCGCTGTCAATAAATGTTGATGTGCCATATCACCACAAGTGGGGCACAATCTCTTAGAAAGAAATATATAGAAATATCAATATATAGCTGTGTTTGTTCGATTAAATAATGACACAACCAAGCAAAAAAGCCAAAAAAAAAAAAAGCTTGGGCCTTAACATTTAAAAAAATTTAAATCACTGTAGTGCTAATCACTATATGATTACAGCTCCAAGTGATCGTGATCGTATCGCTATGGCGATATGTGAGGGACAGGGAAGGGAAGGGGAATGGCAGCTGGTATAGCCAGGCTGCAGGATCCACCCCTAAGCTCTGGACTCCCTAATGGAAGCTCAGGGGTGACGCCAGTACTCCAGGATCAAATAAACGAGAGCCTGAGTCTGGAATCGAACCCTGACCGTCCGCTCCATAGGATGATGTTGCCATACCCACTGAGTCATCGGTGATTTCATAAATCGTCGCTGGGCGTAACAGAAAATTTACAGACACCCCGATTACGTGCGCCCCGATCAGGCATAATCGATGTTAAGGCTCATGTTTGCAGTTGGTTATGTTTTTCCAGTATCCTTGACAGAGTTGTGGGCTCGATGATTTCAAGGATACTGGTTGCATATAAATTGTGGTTGTGCCAACGTTTTAAGTTCTAACCTTCCACTTCTTTAATGGCAAGCGTTCAGTTTAGGTTGTTTGTAATGGGGAGAGGCCGTCGACTCCAGAGAGAGGGCACCACAGCCCAGTGCTGTCACTCGATAGTTTCTCTTTACCTCCGCCGCTCTGGCAGAGACAACCATATTGTACCTGCGCCTGCTTCGCGGTTTAACCTTTCGATCTCGAGTTTGAACCTGCCCAGGGTTCGAAGTGGTCAGTTGATGACCGTGGTCACATTCTTTGTCCCGGGGGAAAAACATAGCAATTAGGTGGCAAAGATAGCCGCGTTCTAGCTATTTTTGTAACGACTAATAATGCAACGACAAACTGATTAATTATATTTTTCAAAATCTGTTGTAATGATGTATTTGTCGTGCTTAAATCGCGATTAAAGTTTATTCGCTGATTAGTGTTTTGGTTGCATAGACTGCATGGTTCAATTATTATGTAAGCGCTAACTATGCCGCAATGGGATCAATATAAACTGGATCGAGCAAAAAATGGTTGAATACGCAGAATATTTGGAATTAGTAATAATAGTTGTGGAAGACGTCTACTACGATATTTAAAAAAAAAACGTTGTCGTTGTTCGGTACAGCGCCGAAATAAAGACTAACAGAATCTGGCGAACTCTCTTTCATAAATAGTAGTAAACTATTATTTTATGTCGAGGCGGAATTTTCAAACAACAATTCAATATTCGTTTAATCACATTGAATTGTTGTTTGCAAATGCCGCCTCTACATAAAATAGTAATTTACTACTATTTATGAAAGAGAGTTCGCCAGATTCTGTTCGTATTTGTATTATTCTAACAATCAAATGTCTTAAAATATGGCAATCAATGAAAAATGTTATAGCATGCAAGTGACAGTTTTTTTGGGACAAAAATTGAAAATTAATCATGGCAACTTCAAGCGAAACCAGTGTACTTGTATTTTCTCATTACGCAATATTAATATCTGCTATCCCTTTTCGGTTGGAGATGTCACCTGCGGCATTTATTCTACAGAGGTTATAAAACTGGGCGAAACGCTAGCGCATAATCAAGTCAGTCGAACTTGCTATTACGAGCTTCCTGCGTCGGACAAAAACGCTTTTTTTTAGCAGGCCGTTGAGGCTAAAACCCCATATTGGGATAGCCAATTTCATAAAGCGAACCCGGGCTGCGACGACTGCTGACGATGAAGCGGTCGGTGTCCGGGCCCGAACAACGGATAAGTGCGGCAGGTTGAGCGCGTTGCTCCCGGGCCTTCTGTGCCACTGACACATTCAACAAGTTTGGTGGCGTTCGTGTAGGAAAAGGGACTTTGTTGTGGCATCTTTATCGATCTTACATGCTGTACTGATTTTTTTACGGTTACGGCGATGCGTCCTCTGACATGCGGTCACAATCTGCGTCTTGTTACAGGGGAACGAATATTAATTCAGCGCGAACGATTTCTGTTACGACGTAGATTTCTTACGGCGCGTCCGCACTAGTATCAAGACTCCGTATCGGATCACAGTTCCGTATCAGTTTTTTGTCAGACTCCCGTATTAAAATGATGCAAAGATCGGAGCTATTCCCAAAAAAAGTCGGTATTTCCCCTGCACATCGAAGGGATGACACTTAATCTTAAGGGATGATACGCGAAAATGATACACGCATTTGATACAGAAATAGATATTGTCTAGTTGTTTATGTGTATCATGATCGCGATTATGACCCGCGGGTTTGATATTAGTCTGGACAAGGGTTTACAATTTCTGATTATTGATGCAACCGTCATTTTGCTTCGCTGCATGAGCTGATTAATGGGCTGTGCGCTCCTAATGATAAATTAGCTTTTTCTATTAGGGATAACTTTTTTTTAATCTATCAGTAAATAATGGCGAATAGTTCACAGAAAAAAAAACACCAAAGTTCAAAGTCCTTTGAGAAGCTAATTTCGTTGAATGGATGGCCCTAGTCCAAATAGCTGTTTTGTTATTTTTGTTTGTTTGTTTGTTATACATATAGGCTGAGCCATAGAGAAGTTATCTATAGTTTTTAAAAAAATGTATTAAACGGCTGAGCGCACCTTGCAGGCTGAGCTGTGTCGCAATCGCGTGATCAATTCCCGATCGAGACAGCCGGAATTTTTCAGGCGAGAGAAATTCGTACACGCGCCTTCCTCCGGAATGGAAATAAATCCTTTGCGACCCGTTCTGTACGTTGTCGGGTACACGTAACAGATCCCTACTTAGGTACCTTAAAATGCAGTAGCAGCAAATTTATAGTAGGAGTGGTTGGGGTGAATGGGGAGAATGGCATCTTCGTCCTTGACAGGTCATTTGACCTCCAGCCATAGGCCTATCCTGGGCTGCTTGCTGAGTACTTATTGCAATATTGATATGCAGTAATGTTGTTTTCCGAAGAAGAGCGCAGGGTGCGATTTGCCAAAAAAAAGGGGGGTCGGGGGGGGGGGTCGGCTGGGTCACCCGAGGGGTCTTCATTAAACAGTCGAGGTTGGGGGGGAGTCGGGCAACTGAAAATGGGGGTTAAACCCCCCTGACCCCCCCCCCCCTCGCAAATGAAACCCTGGAAGAGTGTAGATTATAGAAATGTTCTATTGAAGTATACCGTTAGTCTTAATTGTGCCAATTAGGGAACCATAATGACGTTTTTGACATAAAATGAAGCGGATCACTAAACAGCCTCCTATGGGTGCTTAGTTTCAGATCATTTCAGTCATTTCAGATTTATACACATTGTGGGTATAGTGAGGATACATTTTTTTTGCGAACGCAACTTGTGTGGCTCCTCTCATCGGCCGTATTATACAGAAGAGTCAAACCAACGAGTTCATTTACTCCATTCTTCTCCCGCACCAGCGCGATGTTCAGCACCACACAGCAGTCATTGTGGGAATCAACCTGTTTTTAGAGTGGACCGTAGTAGACAAGTGGCGACCAGGAGAGCCAGTATCACCACCGCGCAGCATTACTGCGCACATTTGTGACGCATCTTTGTTGATCAACAACATCATCACTATCTGACAGTGTCTCGATGAACGAGAGCGCGGTCACCAATTTTGTCTACGATTGGGTAAACAAAAGCTGCGAAAGTGTTTTTGCGGCACGCTGGCTGGATTAAGCTACTTTCGAAATACCCTGGAATTGCGTCAACTATATCAGTCTGCTACAAATATGCTCGAAGAAAAATTCGTCGTCGAATAACTGACAAATGGTGTGGTGTTCAACCCTAGTTTTTTTATAGGTCTGGCTGTGAAGCTATCTGGTGTTATACATTTTTTTTTCATCGTTTCATCTTCGTGACTCATACTGGCCTACGCAGGAAACGGATGCGAAAGTCGACTCGAAACGAGACGCGCATGGAGCCTGTTGAGTGGAGGAGATCCTCGTGCAATATTGTGCAGGGTGCGTCGTGAAGTTAAAAAATATTGTTTCGTATAACCACACTTGTTATTTATACGTGTCGTGAAGTTAAGTCAAGGAGGGACACCATCGTCGTGAAAGAAGCGTGCCATAGCTGAACGAGGATTGTCCTGTCTTTGGTCAAACGTCAGGCCACGTGACTTTTTTTGAAAGATCAGATGGGTTTACGAATTCTATTTTTGGAGGATTACTTTTAAGGACTCGATAGTCCTGGTTGAAGCGTGCCAAAACTGAAAGAGTATTATTGTTCTGCCATTGGTCACGCTAGACCACGTGACGTTTTTGGAAGATCAGACGTGTTTACGAAATTTATTTTTTATTTTTGTTTATAAACGTCTAGTCACTTAATTGACGTAGACAGACTTGAAAAATATTTTTTTCATTATATTTTTATAACATTTCCTGCCAGAACTATTTTTAATCGGCCGCATCCTCGAACTAAACTTGAAGATTCATAAAACGTGAAGAGATACACCTCTTGCAGGTTTAACAGCATCTGCCGAAACAGAACGAACACGGTGTCGTCATGGCCATCGTGGTGTCCCGTTGTCCAGGTCCTCCGCCCCGCACCTTCCGCTACGAACCGCGACCTTGGGACGTCCGACACGGGCCAATATTCCAAGGTCACTGCCACGGCATCGCGCTGCCCGCCTTCTCCGACACCACGCGCAACCTGCTGTTGGGCGGCACCTTGCTCTTTTGCCTGTTGCTGGCCATCGCCCTGCACCTGTTCGTTAAGATGGTCTTGGAGCCGGCCGTGGTCACCGTCTTCTCCTGTGCGTAGGCGATTGGGTGAAGAACACTCGGACCTCCTACGGTGGACAAATGTAGGACGAAGGACGAAGTAAGGAACGATGGACCTTGGACGCGAAACGGTTCTGTCGTCGCAGAAGGCATGTTGGTACCTGGGCGACGTACTTTCTTGGAACCGCGTATGGGTTTTTTTCAACTCTGTTTATCATACAGGAAGTTCTGACGCCATTGTCGTAACGAACAGGCGCGCAACGGCGAATGCAAATTGGAAATTTGTTAGCGCTATCTGCCTGTTCCGCAATGCAATGCAATTTGACTTGGAAAAGGTGCGTGAGTCCGGGTATCATCACAGGTGTGTCCGCACGGTAATGAAGCACCAAAAATGGAAATTGAACAGGGAATTGTTTTCGGGAAAGCGACTTGAATGCAGATGCCACCAGAAGTGTATCTAAATGATACAGTTTCGGTCATGTCGTAGATCTGAAAACGTACTCCTATGCAAGTTGTCGCTATGGTCCAATGTTGTGTCATCGGCGAAAAATGAAACATTGGCGAAAGAGTGGCGTCAAGCGAAATTAGCGAATCGTTACTGTACGGAGATACTTTCCAAAAGTCCGAAACCGGTCAAATCCAGTGGCTCTACAATGGAGTAGAATATCTCGACCGTTCCAGTTATATAACGAGAAAGTACGAAATTAAATTCTACGCGCGTAATATAAAATTGAACGACGATGCGATTCATTCCCCGGTTTCGAAAATTGGGCGCAATCGTAGCTCCTCGACAGGAAACCGACGCGCACGTTACTCAATTAAGTTGGAACATTGGTCAGGAATGGCGGAATGCGTGGTGGGGGAAATTGTACAATTCGTTTGGTGGCGCTTCCTGCTCTATGGATGACGCGCCCACCTAAGTTTAACACGGACGTCAATCGCCGGGCCTGTTAGCAAGCGCAGGCGCTGTCTCGTCTCTGACGTCGTGCAAGCGCGTGTGCCGTTGTATTTCCCCCTTGCCGCTGGTTCGCTACGACGGTGCTTGTAGCAGCTAGCTACAATTGCGACTACCAACGTCGAAACCGAAACGATAAAGTTTGAAGACGCCCCCCCTCAAAGTTGTTCGCGAAAAAAAAACGATAGTCAAATTTTACCCCGTACGAAGCCGCGGAAAAAAATCACTCGGAAAGTGAAAGCAAAATTTCGAAGTGAAAAGTGAATGTTCGGTGTTTTTGGACGTGAATATCGCGAAAGAAATAGGTCACAATAAACCCAACTTTTACCAGATCGTTTCTGAGCAACATTTGAATCGTGTATAGGCGAGCGAGTTTCTATGGACGGGGAAATTGAAATAGAGAAACTCGTACAATGTGGACTCTTCGCGCCAACTACGTCATAGTAACTCTGTCGCCCATTTGACGCGGTGTCCAACCAGCGAACCGAAGGGTTGAATGACCAGTTGTCTCTTGACAATCTTTCAACGTTTTTTCCTGACGGACCACATTTTTGACGGCTGACTCACCGAAACAGCGTTTTGATGTTCGCGGATTAATCCCGTCTATTAATTCCAACCACAGAAGTCGTGCAGTGAACTTATAAGGAAAATAACCAGCTGCACATAAGGTATCAAATGCCTTTATCTACAGATTAACAGCGAGAGTGAACGGACAAGCGATGATCTGTCAAAGGTCGCTTCAATCGGAGATCACGGCGGCTGGTGGAGTTTGATTTAATAAGTGTGCCGGTGCGTCTATCGTGTTTGCTACGAAATCGTGCGAACATGGCGATCGACAAGAGCGAGTTCTGCATGTATCCGACCGCCTATACCGGCACCACTAAGACTATTGACCGGACCCACGTGCTGGAGGACTGGATGCAAACCGGTCTGCGGTGAGTTGTAATGGCCCCTGTCCAGCGTTGACGGGTCGCTGGGGGTCAAGTGGGGGGGGGGGGGGAAGGGGTCAGTCGTCAGACTTGATCTCTTGTGCACGATCTTGTAAACGAAGGAGTATGTTTGAGTGGAATTCAAGGAATCGAAATAAGACATTCGGAGTAGTGTAGGAGTCAATGGAGTAAAGTGAGAAATGATGCTAAAAATGTTTTTCTGTTAACTTTTATTCTGTATCACGGAAAACATTTACAAACAATATTTATGGACAAGTTTTCATATTTCCTCTTTTAATTTCCTGGTGATCTAATAGGAAAGGTTGGGGGATCAGTACATTTCTGTTGATTTGGTGTGTGTTTTTTGTAATCTGGTGGTTCAACTTCACATTTAAGAAAAAAAAAAAATCTATTGGAAAGCCTTTCCAATAGATTTTTTTTTCAGGAAAGTTTGAAAGGTTAAAGGTCTGCTGTGGTGAAAAGCACTACAGGAGATTCTGCACCTCTCTGTGTTTCAGTGAGGGGCAAAATATCAACAGAGCACCCCGGAGTAGAATAATCGAAACCTAAACTGTCACACCACAGATTTATCAACTAGTGTACGACGAGTTGCTCGAAGTGGCGAATACCAAATTGAATTGATATGTAATTGGGCACGAGTCGAACGGGTCAATATCAAATTGGTACAGATCATTTTACTCATCAACTCTGTGCATCTCTTGTGGAATTTTTTTTTTAAGTTAAAATTGTCATCGGCGCACCCACCAACTAAAGACTCAAATGGACCCGTAATATACGGTCGACTTCCAAAAATTCCGAACCTGAACAAACGCGAAAACTGCATCTCGTGTTGCCAGAGAGCAGGAAAAGTTGGAAATAGATGATCGCCAGCTGTATTTTTCCCGGGGTTTGGTTTTGTTGATGGTGATGCTGGTGGTGTTTTGGAAGGGGGGAAGGCGGAAAGGGGGTTGATGAGCGATGTGGGAGCGCCGCCAAACATGGCTTTGTTCCACGCCATTCCTTTCCCATCTGCGTCGGTGGTGCCACCACACCCCTACACACACACACACACACACACTCGGCGAAAACACGAGTATGTAGTGACGTGCGTGCCGCCAACAACACTACACACCCACCACCACCAGTTTCTGAAGATGACAGATGGCTCCGTGGCCACGGTGGTTAAGGTGGCGCGTGTCTCGATCAAAGTGGTTGGTGGCCAAATCTGACAGAATGCGACACGGTCGGCGCCATGTACTAATGTGGTGGTTGTACTCGTAGGTGTCCGCAGATGGTGTCTGGGTGGGGAGTGGGATCCGAGATAGTAATCGCTCCACTTACCTGGCTGCGCCATTATCTGGATTTCAGTCGAGACCAGGCGATATGCTATTTCTGTATTGCCTGTGTCAAATCCCATCTAGTTTGACAAAATGTATGGAAAATATCCAAAGTGCCAAAGCATTTCGTGATAAACTACTTTTGCTTAATAAAAAACTAACTATTTAGATAAAAATAATACATTTTTAATTATTATTTTTTTTTACTACTGAAGAACGAGTAAATATATTGTTTTGCTAGCCACAAATGTTTACATATTTTTTTTACCATAATAGTATTCGGCATATTGGGCAAAAAATTTAAAATATTAACGACTGCAAGCATTATTTTTCGGTGTTGTGCAGAACTTGTTTCCCCTTATTTTTACTGCTCTCATTTTATTAATTTTATACTGGTTTCATACATTTTATATATTTATTTATATATATTTTTTCTCTTTGGTCAGTCCAAATTTTTTAAGCTTAGCTAACATTTAAAAAAATATATATAAGATCTGGTGAGCCTGTGCGAGTGGAGAGTGTGCTCGCTCGTCGACCAGCGCATCTGGGTTCGATTCCCGGTGCAGTCGATCGTTGGATTGGCTCGTGGTAGTGCGCGGGACAAACCACCTCTGTATTCTGCCAAGAAAATTCAGGGAGTTCCTTGCTACCTGAAGTCACCAGGTGTCGGGGGGATCGAGGGTCGGGTCCGGAGATGACGCAACAAGTTTACAACAATAAATCGAAAGCAACTCACAATTTTGTTTCTTTGACCCACACTCTGGATCTTTATCTCCTGGTGTTACCATCGTCCCCAATGTAATCTCACTTTCACATCATCTTTAGTCAGCACGGTATCGAATATAGTCTCCCGCTGTGTTGACACGTACGTCCTATTGTATAACTGAATTTTATTTCTGTTTCCTTTTTTTTCTGTTCCGTGTTTTAACCATTTAGCGAGCTGAAAAAGCTGAGCGAGGAGAGCCTGACTCGCCAGCCAGAGGAGGTGTTCGACATCATCTGCAAACTGGGCGAGGGGTCGTACGGCAGCGTGTTCAAGGCGCTGCACAAGGAGTCTGGTCAAGTGCTGGCCATCAAGCAGGTTCCGGTGGACACTGATCTGCAGGAGATCATCAAGGAGATCTCCATCATGCAGCAGTGTGACAGTCCCTACGTGGTCAAGTACTACGGCAGTTATTTCAAGAACACGGACCTATGGGTGAGCCACATGAGCCATAGGTGCCATATTACGATTTTTTTTTTGTTTTGCACGTGTCATTCAAAATGACATTGGAAATTTCAAGATTATTGCATCTACATGTCTGTCTAATAGGGTGGTCGAAGATACTAAGCGGGTGGTCCCGGGTTCGATTCCCGGCGCAGGCTTTCGTTTATTCGATCCTGTGGTACTGGAATGTGCCCCTCACACATTGGCACAGCGACACGAGGGGTACAATAACCTCTTGTAGTGCTATTCACTACAGTGATCCGGAATATAAAAAAAAGTCGATAATAGTGTTGAATTATTTCGAACAATGAAATATCATTTATTAGCTGCTGCGGTTGAGATTTTCTAAACTGAAGCTCTGGTGACTGAATTTAAGTAGATCGCTTTTCAGCTAGTACAAATTCGGAAAGAAAAATAAATTTGAGCTTATTCCGTTGAAGCATTTAAAATAAAAATAAAATCCAGTGTGTATGCGTATGAAACCGTAATTAAAATTGAGTATCAAAAACGTCTGAATTTTTATTTTTGGGATTTTAGCAGAGATGAGCATTCTACCGTGCAAGGATTACGTCAAAATTTTCCGTGCAACTTATTACCACCCCGGTAATTTTGCCTAATCTAGGGCGACCGTGCTGCTAACCAAAAGCGCACAGGCACAGCTTTGCATTCAATCGAAAGGAAGGGTCGTCCGATTTTTTTTTGGAAATATCGGTCGGGAATTGAACCCGCCATCACGGGTGTAGTAATCCATCGCGCTAACAACTACACCACATGGCGCTTTTTGCTAATGAGGCAACATTCCTGTCACTATTTAAATCAGTGGCCAAAGTTGCGCCCTCGGAATTTTAGACAGAGTGCAACCACCTCGACTGGGAAACTTGGAGCTCGCGTGATTCCAATTTGTCTCAGTCTTTCAAGTCTCAGAGTCGAACATTCATGTACTGTATGTGTGTGTCGCCATCTCCTGAGGCTCGTCAGTGAATCTTTCGCAAATGAAATGTGGTGGAGACGTCTCCAAATCTCGGCACTGCTCGAGCCGTCATCGCAAATTGTGATTGATATTTCCAGGCTGTTTCTCCCGCGTGTCACGAAAATCTGAACGTGAACGTGAATGCCCCCCCCCCTCTTTCTTCTACTGAGTTTTTCATTGGTTCAATTTTGTTGAACCTAGTTGGACTCTGCCAGTGTTTCGAAAATCCATAAATCAAAATATCTAGATTGCCATAAATCAAACATAACAGTAAAATGACACAGTTCTTGAACAATCTTTGAGTTAAACGAATATTGATGTGTTAACGCAAGTGATCTAAATGCAAATTAATTCGTAACATGTCCAGAATTTTATAATTTATTTTATTGAAATTTATAAATAAATATTTCCCGTACCGAAATTGATTTGTGGTTGAAGAAATGCCTTGGAAGAAATGCTGTCTCTCCTAATATGTCATAGGAACTTAAAAATAAAATAAAATAAAACATGGATGATTTTCCAGATAACTTTATAACGTTGATTTCAATTATCATGATTGCCGCAATCAAGGTTAATGTCCCAGTTTTGTTTCGAGATTTTCCCGATTGTCTCTCGTTGAGGTAATTTGGCAATTATTTATACAGACTTGGAGCTTAAACTCCAGCGACTCGTTTTCCCCCGCATGTGGATTCGGGGAATACGGGGCAATGCCTCCGTCGGCTTATTTGGCCAGATGCCAGATGCCAAGCTCGGCCTCGGCATGCTGAGTTGGGTCGCGGTGGAAGCACGAGAGGATTAGGTGTAAAAATTCCTTCCCCCTCCCCACCACCTCCCTCATAACCTATTAGGAAAAACGACATCGTTATATTCGGACACAATGGAAAATTCGAATTAAGCTTAATTTAGCCAATGACGGGGAGAGCCACTATTATGGGTACCGTAATTGACGATGCTCCGAATGTTTTCTTTTTTATTGTCTGTTGTTGCTTTTCGATGATCGCAAACCGCCTCATGCCGGTAAAAAAAATAAAATCAACGTTTGCCATTTTTTTTTGTAGATTGTCATGGAATATTGTGGCGCTGGTTCTGTGTCGGATATTATGAGGCTGAGGAAGAAAACGGTAAGATCACTGGTGGAATGTTTATTTTTACAGTTTAAATGATCGGTAACAATTGATTCCATATTAACACGATTGCATGGTATTTATTTGTGAGGCTGAATTTTTTCTCTCCAATCATTTGTCAATCAAAATTAATCTTAAATTAAATTAACTCTCCACTCCCTTTGTTTTGCGTACGATGGTGTAACGGAATTGGACATACAATCATTTGTAAAGGTCACCTTATAACAGTTTTAACAATAATTTGCTTCAATGTCACTTTTATAACCACGTGTTGGATGCCATATAAAGCGACTGATTCCCAGTGTTTTTTTGTAGCTTTCTGATCCACTTCTGAATTTCATATTGTTGCTTTTGTTTTTATTCGTCCAGTTGACCGAAGATGAAATAGCCACCGTCCTATGCGACACGCTCAAGGGTCTGGAATACCTTCACCTGAGGCGGAAGATCCACCGTGACATCAAAGCCGGCAATATTCTGCTGAACACGGAGGGACACGCCAAGCTGGCGGACTTTGGTGTGGCGGGACAGCTGACCGTAAGCGACTCCTCTGTGTCTCGAATTAAAATATTTAGTTGTGGTGAAAGCAAGTGTCGATTCATGATTGGCGACCGATCAGGCCTTGGTTTGATTAATTTTGAAAAACAATTTATGACTTGTCAAAAACTGACTTTGTTTTTACCTTTAACAGGACACTATGGCCAAACGGAACACGGTGATAGGCACCCCCTTCTGGATGGCTCCCGAGGTGATCCAGGAGATTGGCTACGACTGTGTGGCCGATATTTGGAGTCTTGGTATCACCGCGCTGGAGATGGCCGAGGGCAAGCCGCCCTACGGCGATATCCACCCCATGAGAGTAAGTTGAAATTCCGATTCAGGTGTTGTACACCGATTTAACCTTGGTGCATGTAAAAGAAAATAATCGAACGTCAATTCGTTTAGTGTGCGCATGTACCAAACCACCCGTAATAGGTAATGTCAAAATGTAACAATCTTTCATTTTGAAATTAGGGGGGGGGGAGTAAACAATGTTTTACTAAAAAAAATTAAGAAGTTTTTAGTGAAAAAAGTGGAGTTCAATTAATAATAAATATCAGTAGATATTTATTATTAATTGACTTTTAAATATACAATTATATCGATGTTAAGGTCAATGCTTGTGGTCAGTTGTATTTTTATATAATTTAACTAGTATATATTTATATTTCTTGATTGTTGAGGGACATGCCTGCAATCGTTTATGACTTTACATATGTATTTCCACATATACAATTGTCGATTGATTATTTCGAACGACCCTCGTTTGCTCAGCTTGTCTGTTGAACTACCCTATTTTAAAAGAAATGTCAACGTCCGATTAATGACCTAACCCGGGAATCGGTAGATCCATTGGGGTATTAGGTTACATGCACTCTGACACGATCATTCTTTGGGAAAGTGTCCGCAAGCATAAATGACACAAAATACATGAATTGCTCATAGAATATCGAAATCACATGTTGGTAACGACATTTATTGAATGAATGGATCGGCTTACGCTTTCGATTCCTGACATGGTCCTTGAATGCCAGTAACTTGACATTGGCAATGTTTTATCATAAATTATCACTTTCAGGCTATTTTTATGATCCCCACCAAACCGCCACCTTCGTTCAGGGAACCCGATCAGTGGTCACCAGAGTTTATCGATTTCGTGTCCAGGTGTTTAGTGAAAAATCCCGAGGAGCGAGCGCTCGCCACCGATTTGTTGCAGGTAATGAAATTAATCTCTTAATTTTTAGGTGTGTTTTTTATAATTTCATATCTTTTGGGCTAATAATTATTATTGAATTGCTATATTTGGGGTGAGGATCATTTATCTGGCTTGTTTAGGTGGTTCGTTATATCAGGGAACTGTTTTGAGTTGAAACATCAAAATTTCATCTTTTGAGTTGCTTAATATTATTTTGAATTGACCGATTTGTATTCATAATTACTCTTCAAACAGAAAACCGATTATAATAAATAATTATTTTTCAAGCAGAAAACTGATGAAATGTAAATAATTACTTTTCAAGCATATAACCGATTAGTGTAAATATTTTTATTCAAGCAGAAAACCGGTTAGTGTAATCGTTTTCGACAGTTTTCGTAATCGAGAAAATTGATGAATGTAAATTTTTTTTTTTTTACTGGAGTTTGCCAGACTATGTTCGTCTATATTGTCGGCGTAGTCCCGTAACTAGTTTTCCTGACTTAATATTTTTTACGTGGACGCATTTGTGATTCCCTCTTATTTCCGCCACACAGCACGAGTTCATCAAGAATGCCAAGGCGGCCACCATCTTGAGTCAGATGATCTCGGAGGCGCGAGAGATCCGCGAGACGGAGACGTTTCGACGGGGCGACCGCAACTACGCCGACTCGGACGACGACGACGTGGACTCGCGAACGATGGTGCCCAATTCGGGCACGCTGGTCCCCATCAAGACTGACCCCGGCCTCTCGTCACGGATAGACGACGGTGAGACCGCCTACCATTCGTTTCTTCGTCTTGCGATCTTATTGACGCGTACGGGAAGAAATAAAAACCGGGGATGTTCGCAGTAAAATTGACCGCACGAAACGTGACATAGGATTGTATTTTAAAATGGAATTTCATTTAAGGTTTTTGAGATTGCTGTGTGGCGGTATTAGTAATTAATCTGCGTTTTTGACACGTAGGTACTATGATCGGGAACATCGATAGCGGAACGATGGTGGAAGTGGAGTCCGACCTTGGAACGATGGTGATCAATAGCGATGGGGAGGACGAAGACTCTACCATGAAACGTAAGCTGATAGGAAATATATATTTTTTAGATCTGTGGCTGATACAGAGGGCAGATTCATGGCTCTGGGGACGATTTTAAAATAATATTTGAGTTGTGAGTTGTGTGCCCAGCGCTATGAATCAACCCTCTGTACTTTGGTTGTGGAGGTACCTATTTGTTCATAAGTAAATTTGTAACAATATTTTTAAAGACGTTACTAGGCTAACTGCGTCAAATTACCAATTTCATCTTTATTTGCTTACTAATTCGGCTTTGCTATGTGTCACCAGGACACGACACGGTTCCCACGGAGAAAAAGGAGAAGTACCGTCCTTACTTCATGGATCACTTCGACCGCAAGAACCAGGACCCCACCAGCACCAAGCCCGCGCCGGCGGCACCGGCGTCGCCTCAGCCGGTGGTGCTGGAGAAGAAGATTCCAAACAATCCTCCAGTCTACGTCAACCACCCGCCCAGTCATCTAGTAAATGCCGTGCAGGAGGCGGGCAAGCTGCAGCGTAACCTCGGCGATAGGGATTTCGAATTTGTAAGCATCCTTTTGCTATTTTAATCTTAAGAACTCTTGGGGGGAAAAAACTAATTTTAGGTGTCATATTCGGCTGGGCGTTTCAATTTCCGTTGAATTTGCGACATCGGTAATTTTTGAAGTTAATGAACTCTTTGGCGTTAAATTTTTATACAATTCCTCTCGCTGTAGTGAATATAACACTACTGGAGATTATGTATCCCTCGTGTTGCTTTTATTTGGCAATTTACGTAAAACAGTGACATGTGGCGAACTTTGCAAATTAAATAAATATATTTCGAGAAATGCGAATGCACGAAAATACGAATATCTAAAGGAAAAGCCTTGAATTATTCTATAATATTTTCTAAAAATTAATTCAAAATGAATTCAAAATATACGAAATTAGCGTTTGCATAACCGATTCAAGTCGTGAACAGTTTGATGGCGTCACCAACTAGTTTTTTTCCCCCAATTAATTTTTATTTTATTTTTGTGTCGAAGCAAAAATAGCCATTTACGATAGCCTTGTCCTCTTCTTTCCAGTTGAAGGTTTTGAGCTACGACGAGCTGCAGCAGCGAATGAGCAATCTAGACTTTGAAATGGAGCGAGAAATCGACGAGCTGCGAAGGCGGTATCAATCTAAACGACAGCCTATCCTAGACGCAATGGACACTAAGAAAAAGAGGCAACAGAACTTCTAGCGGTGAACGTCGTCCTCTCCCGCCTGTATAGAGAAAAGAAAAACAATTTTTAGAGATCAGGGTCCGTGCGCTACCGGAAGTAGATGGAAAAAAAACGCAATACATGGTTAGCCAACTGCAGGGTACTCGCTTTAGGGCGAATCCAATCCTAACGCCGGCCAAAAATATGTGTGTTAATCGCATCGCTCGAAGTTCTTTTTTTTTTCTTCTTTCCTCCCGATTTTTTTTTTTTGGCGAATTATGAGTTCTTAATCATTATTTTGGTACTTATTCATCTGTCCATAATCCTGTTACGTCCATTCAGGAGTGTGAGAAATCAAGACACGCAATTGATAACTGAAGATTTAAAAGGATTTTCGCATTGCGGTGACATTGTGGCGTGGATTGTTTTTGTGGTGCGAGGTATGCCATAGTTTAGCGCACTGAAAATATTGTTCCCTGTACGTATTTGGAGTTGTCCCGTGCCAGAATCATACGTCGAATTGGTTGTCAGTCTTCAACTTGTTCTAAAGTTAGTTATTTTTTAAGTTTTTGGTAGCAACAGGTTATTTGTGTAAGCCAATATTACAATACAATAAGCGGTATTGTAACAGTTTTCCTGAATATTTTTTTTAGGAAAATGTGTTTCATTTCGATATACAGTAGTTTTCATCAAAAGAGGGATTGTTCGTAAGAGCTGTTGTAATGCAATAACTAGAATTTTTTGTATATCTTCGTAAGTCGAAGATATACAAAAAATTCTAGTTGCAAAAAATTGCAGCATATACAAAATATTCTAGGTACACAGTAGTTTAAAGAACATTTTAAACATTCAGTCGCATTTAGACCAACATTTGGGATTTCATTGGCTCATCACATGTATAAAACGATTTGTGTCTCCTATTTTTCAATATTTTTTATTTTTTAGAAATAAATTCTGATTTTAAGTACGCTAATATTATAGAAAGTAAAATAATTAATGAAGTCTTTCTAAATACCTAATCTTTCCAAATACCCTGGATTTAGTATTTACACATACTTGGTTTATTTACTGACTATTTTTATACAATACGTTTTCCAATTGAGTTATTTATTCCTTGCAAAGCGAATTTATGTTAACGTTAATTTGATTTACCTGTCAACTATCTTAAAATACGATCTTTTTAAAAGTAATTATGATCAAGATAATAACTTGTTTTTGAGAACTTAAAATTTGCTGGATTATAACTAACAAATCAAGATAGGTTTTTTAAAATTTCATTAATTTGAAAAAATAATAATTAAACGCGTGTAAAAACGTACTCTGGCAACACATTCTAAAGAATTGTACCTTGTGTGTAGACGTCTACATGTATTTGCATAACTTTTCCCCATTTATTGTGGTATTCAGTATAGTTTTGAGTTCTATGGATTTTACTAAACAAATGGTTGCCTTAGGTTGTGGTCATTTGGAATTTGTCGACCATTTCGTGTTTTTGCTATTTGGGTCGTCTCGCGGAACGATAACGTGTGATTTTTATTTTCAAAAATAAGTGTGCTCGGGGTGTCGGTAAGCGTGCTTATGTTTGGCATGCATTCTACAAAAAGGAATATTCGTTAAATTAAGGGCAATATTAACAATGAACACCCCCGGGCAATGTTATTATTTTAATTATTTGAACAGTATAAATTTATTTATTTGAATATTACAAATTGATTTACTTGAATATTATTAATTTATTTATTTTGAATGTCAATTTGACGTCAGTCCTTTTTTTAAGGTATGCCCCTAATTATTTCAATATTATTTAAACGAACGATTGCTTGCGATTCCGATCATCAGTTCCCAAAAAATTGTCAATGATCAAACGTATTCGTTATTATTCCGCTATACGGGCCAAATGTGAAGATTCTGGATTCTAGTCCTGGTGGGGATAGTGCCAATTAATGGGAGAGTGTTAATAAGGGATTCTCGCAATGTCATCCAATGGATTGGTTATAATGTACGAAGTGTGCTGAACAAAAAAAAAATTATACTGCATCAACACTAACAACAAGTAGCTGTTAGTTTCAAGTGAATTTATCACGTTGTTGCTTCTATTTTTAAACGTAGAACACCTGCTAGCACTCATATGGTGACTCGTAGAACAAACCTGTCTGCTACACAATTCGGGAATACAGGAAGTTAATAAATGAAACAATTTTTCTATCATGTGTGCCTAGGCTGAGTTCTGTAACTTGTATCGCCTACAGACCAACGTCGACTGGTATTAAGTTGTCCTGACTCAAGGACCAAGTCCTTGAGTTTGATATGGCCTTGCTCTTTGAGTGGGAGAACTCAGAATTGATCACTTTCGGTCAGCCTCATTCATGATAAGGTGACTGAATTTGATTATAACTTACTGCTCTAAATTTTAAGAAAAACGATGACGTTTTATGTGCTTTAATTTTATCTTTCGTTTCATCTTAAGCGATGATCATTCATTTATTTTCAACAATCGGTCATCGGATTTCTTAATAATTGAATTATACCAGCACCTGTGGGCTCCTCGCAGACTAAATGAGTGACTGCCCTTGTAATTACCGAGTATCTTTCTCAGTAGTGTAAAAAAACAATTTCGTAATTGCTTAGATCCAGAACGCCCTTGCCTCTTTGGAGAAACCGAAAAATTCGTCGAAAGAAAATCTGAGATTTAATAGCGTTTCCTTGCAAGCAACGTAATAATCATAGTATTTCCAAGCGTTCTTGGAAAATTCCGATTGGAGCTAGCGTGAGGTGTGGTCAGCATCGCTGGGATGCCATTTCGGTGTTACGAAAACACGTACGCCTTCGAAATTTCAGAATTGGAAAGCGAGAGACGGGCAGTGCGCGGGTGAGCAAGCGCTACCGGTTAGTCATTGGCGGAGGTGCCACAGCATGTGGTCAAGCGAAAGGCGCGCGGCGGTATTATAAGGGTTGCGACGGTACGCTCGCCATTTCCAGGTAATTTGACGCGAACAGTCGTACGTCTTGGGAACACGAGGCGTTCTATTGAAAAATATACTCCCTGGGCTTAAAAGTTGTTTTTGCGCCTTGGAGCGTTGTGGTGTAATGTAGAGACTTGTACATCTGTATCTACAAATCGTGATTTTACTTGTTTTAACAAATTTGTCCTAAATCTTCCGTCAAAAATTTGAGGAAAAAACACTTTTCTCATTAATATCGAACAAGTGTTCGATTTTAATGAAAAAGTGTCTTTTTACGAATTTTTTTTTAAATCTTTTATATATATTTTTTTTCGTTTTTTCGTTTAAAAAAAAATTAAAAACGAAAAAACGATAAGATGGCAGAATAAAATTGAAAAGTCAGTTATGCCGCGGATGTATTACGGGGAAAGCGGGTTTTATCACATGGAGTAAACATGTAATACGGATTGGGGGACATCGATGGGATGTGATGGCAGCGGGTAAGCAACCAGCTGCTTCCTGTCAGGGAGCCAAGGGAGAGTTAGCCACCCCCTTAGGCTCTGTTGGGGCATCGGCTATGAGGGATGGTTGAAATATTTTAGTATTAATTTAGTTAACGTTTTTAATATTATCCAATAACTTAAATTCATGCATTGATTGTTTTCATGTTTCATTTTAAATTGAAGACAATTCAAATTCTACTCAATAACGAAATATCTTTAAAAACATAAATAAAATTAATTCAGAAAACAATTGTTTGGTCAATATTAAAAACATTATCCAAATAAATATTAAAATATTATTCACTCCTCATAGCTAATGGATAAATCTTTTGAATAATGTTACTTTTGCAACCATGACTTTTTGGAGATAAAATTGCCAGAGTTAAATTGAAATTTTTTAATATGGAAGTCAGATTTTTTTTAAATCACCGTAGCGCCTAGTGCACTTCAGGATTACTGCACCCTCGTGTCTCTGTGGAGATATGTGAGGGGCAGGGAAGGGAGGCGAAGACGGATGACAGCTGGAATAGCCAGACTGCAGGATCCACCCCTAAGCTCTGGACTCCCTAATGTAAGCTCAGGGGTGTCGCCAGTACCCCAGGCTAACGAATAAACGAAAGCCTGCGTCGGGAAGCGAACCCGGGACCGTCGGCTTCGTAGGATGTCGCCTTACCCACTGAGCCATCGGTACGTTCAGATTGAAAAACATTCGAGCGGGATAATTTTGTTATTCGCAATTGTCAATCTATATGATGAATTATTTTATGTAAACTGAAATCAAAAGTTTTTGATCTGCTCGATATCACCAATTAACAGGTTAACATTTAAATTCATTTTACATCAAATAATTTCAATTTTCGAGTACAATTACTACCAAATTATATTCGAACATTGTCCACACATGCTGTGTTGGGTAAGAACGGAGCGGAAAAGTTCTGTTCCTAGGAACTGGTTCCTTTTTTTGAGGAACTTAGATTCCTTTTTATTTTTGAGGAACTTAGGTTCCTTTTTTATTTTTGAGAAACTGTAACGGGAACTGGTTCCTTTTTTCATCGGAGGAACGGTAACTAGAACTGGTTCCTTTTCAAAAGGAACGAACCCAACACTGCACACATGTACGTGCCCTGGACAGCCTCCCCTACTTCGCTATCCCTTCATACTTGGACCAGGCTGGTCGTAGGAAGTAGACCCAGTCCATGTAGCTAAAGTTTGTTTCTTGATGTCCTGCCCACACCACAACCTCTCCAACTCTCACAGCCAACCTCTCTCTCTCTCTCCTCTCCGCTCCCGCAAAAAAGTAGAACGGAACTCCGCGAGTACGTTTATTCAAAAATTCAAACCGGTCCGGCGATCTGCGCGCGCTCTCTCTCACAGTCTGCAAGGTAAAAATCACCTCTTTCGAATTAAGCCACACGCGCATTGGCCACTCGCTCTACCCGCTCTCTTTCGGTACTCGCCTTTCCCCCCTGTCTGCAGAGTTCTCGACTCTATCCTGACTCATCGGACAACGGCGCGCATTTCTCTGTGTCACAGGGTCCGACGGTTTCCCCCCATACGTTGACGTAAGAGTCGACGGATATATACGTCATCTTTCATACCTGAGAGTACGCGCGCTGTGCACCTGAAAAGACGTCGGACCTACACCAGACAAAACTCTTTGTCTTGTTTTGTCCGTTGCCATAGTTTGCGCGCGCGCCGGTTTTTCGATTCACAAACTAACTGCACTTGACAAGTGTTTTTCCCTCACCGGCTAACGTTTGACCATTGTCAGTGTTCCAGAATTTTATCGAGCGAATAGAAAGCGCACCCACCACTACCACCATCACCACGACCCAACTTTGCTCACGCCAAGTGCCTATTTTCGCCGGCAAACACATACATCGATAATTGGCGAGCCCCGCTCCTGCTCGGTTCGCGTGTGTACTGCTACGACGGCCGGTTTGTTTACCTGCGCGGTAACCACGCAATTGCAGTTGCAGTGACGGGTCTCTCTCTATCTCATCGTGTTTTTGGACCGTATACGACTGACCGCCAAATTGAAATCGATATCGGTTCTGTTCCGTTTGTGCAGGTGAAATTTTTCGGATCGCCACTCGCCACTACACGCCACCGACGCGTGTTCTTTTTCTTTTGTCGCATACGTTTGACGTTTTGCGGTGGTGCTATATCCTCCGCTCTTATTCAGAGTGCGTCACAGAAGTGTCTCGGAGTTGGACTAATATACGGTGCGCCCTTAATTGACATTTGATTCTGGAGCAATGCCTGTTGAAAACGGAGCATCGACTAATGGGGTAAGTTACACCAAACACAATTTTCTTATTTATTTATTTTACTGATAGAGGTTTTTTTTACTCTTTTTATGTTTAACAATACGAAATTAAATCGTTATATATGTTCAGGCAAATTTTAAAACTGAAATTTTAATTATATTGCTGGATTCAATGCACATTTGACGAAAAAATATAATTGTGACATTACTGTGTGACATATTATAATTGTTTCCATTACATGGAATCTGGATCAACCGTCCATATTGAGTGGACGGTTGATCCAGATTCATAGTTAATTCAACTGTAAATAAAAGATGCAGGTGAATTATCTAATGAGTGACTAACATCGTGAGAATTCGTTAGCTGGAACTATCACATTCATAATTAATGGTAAAAAACTAACAAGATCAATTTATTATTTCTTATGACCGATTCCTTCGCATAGCATAGATTCGCAACTATGTATTTTTTATGTGTAGAATTTAGCCGTTTCAAAATGAGTCTTTATTAATTTTGCGAAGATGCCGCGTTTATCAGTGTTGAATTTTTTTAACGGTCGTTGGTGTTGCCGAGTAAATAATCGTACATTGAATGCTAATGGTGTTTACTCTTTTACCGTTGGTTGTGTACGTCTTCGGTCGCTTTTCTCTGCGCGGAATTTTCCATTCAACCTCTTTCGTACATATAAGAACGTGTTCTGCAGGTTTGCCTGTCATGAACACCTGCCATGTGCTTACTGAATGATAAGCGATGAAGCATTTACCACGAGACATATACATAATTCTGAGCTTTATGGATCGTTTTTCAAATTATAAGTTTTTAAGTTTTACAAACTGGTAATCTTTTTTCAAAAAATTTGTTATTGACGATTGTTATGTCTAGGCGTTGATATGCCACGGTCGGTGAAAATACGAAAGTCGTTTAAAAAAAATCAAGCTCAGAAACATATTTCAAATTGTGAAGTGCGCAATCGAATAAATTGATTGAAATATGGATAAGGGATTATGCGAGTAGGAACAAATTACTTTAGGAAGGAGCGTTTCATATTATTTTTTTCAAATGGAAGTTGAAAGTCACATAAGTCAGATGATAACGTTGCATCTCCAATTTCGAAATGATATCGCTTTTAAGCGTAGGCAATATGTGATATATTCAATATATGACCAATAATGGTTGTGATTCCGATATGTTTAATTACACAAACTTATTTTATATGATAAATAGATTATAAAATAGATTATTTTAAACCATTAAAAGGATATAGAGAAGACTGTGTTTTTGGATAAAACCTATTAATTTTTTTTTTACATTTTCTCAATTTGTTGCCTGTTCAATGGAAACGTCCGTAAAATTACAGGATTTTCTTTCGCAAATTTCGAGTTTGGGCGGCGTTCCACTTTTTTGTGTGCATATATCATCAATATATGGGTGTTAGGAAAAAGTATAACGCACCTCTAGCTCAAAGAACTTCAGGAATGGATACACGTTTTGTCAAAAGTCCTTGTCCGATTGTTCCAAGTATTTTAAACCTGTTGACAGTAGTTTTTTATTTTAGTCGATTCGAATACAGCGTACAAGATGCAGTCCCAAAAGGACATTACAAAGATAAAGCCTTGCTTTAAAAAAAAATAATAAAAAAGTACGCCTTACGCTGAATATATCGGTACGCCTAGGCAGTCAATAGACAAATTAACTTTGAAACCAACTTCTTGCAAATGGGGTCAATGACAAGCCGTGCATGCAACATAATTGTCGTGTCTTGGTCCTATAAACTTTATTATAATGTGGTTTATAAAGCGAACTTGATAAAAGCCATTTACCAGCTTCGATGAAATGAAATAGTTGTGAGGCGGAGGTCGAATAGACAGTCACCAATTTATAATTACTGGGTTCTTCGCGCCAGAGTTTCGAGTGGATATTCCGCAACTGGTTAATCTTGTGAATTGGGAAATTTGTGACGTCACTGAAATATAGTGCAACCTGAAGCAAGTAGTGACTCAATGTACGGATAACTGAAATTTATGAATACGTTAAAATTAAAGACGGACCATTAATCAGTCGTAGTTGACATACGAGCATGATGTAGTCGACTACAACATCCAGGACAAATAAAATACTGGACGAGAAAGTGAGACGTTATCTGAAGTTGAAACCAGACTTGTCGTTGGCAACAGGTTAAAACTTTTGTAACTTGAATTGTTATTTGATGAGAAATATGAATCATTTGCGCAATCTCGACTGCGATGAAATGTGCGTCAGGTGGCGGTAATGTCCGTTTCCTTACCACCATTAGGAACTTTCGACTCGTTAATTAAACAGCAAACCTATTCTTCTTGGATTTATCCTCCGTTAGTGAAACCGTAAGACAGCGGGAAAAAAAGTATATGCACGAAGATGCCAAAAAATATTAAATTGATAGCTATTTATTCAATAGTTTAGGGCGACTAATTAATTTAAAACAAGTGATTCATGGTTTATTTTTGCATTGCCTAAGTGTAGGTTAAACATCGTCATACGCAGCGCAAAGGCGTTTTTTCCCCATTGTTTTAATTCAACTTTTGTAGGAAGTTGTGCTGGTTGAGCGAATGGAAAATTTCAGCCGAGTGACAAATGACAAGCTCCGAGTGCTTGATTCCATGCGGTATATCGGCTTACATACCAAAAAGGAAGAAAAAAAGCAGGCACCTTATAAATTTGCATCAGCAAATACCTTTCAAGGATCAGTGACTGTATAAGCGCGCGAGCCGCTGCGCTAGAAATTCCAAACATGAACCTCGATCTGTATCTCTCTAACTATAAGCCATTTGCCAAGGATTGCTTCTATATTATACACATCGGACGTGTATACATACCTGAAATTCGTTAAATGGTGTACCGCTATGGGTTTTGGGTGGAGCAATTTAATTCCGAATGTCATTTTTCGATTTTATTCATTTTTTGAAATTTTAGTCGTTATTTCAATTTTTTTAAAATTAGAATTGAAGTAAAGTTGTTTGCTTGCATACATGTTAGATAAAAAACAGAGATGGCAATTCAATGTAAATATAAAATTGAAATTCATCGGTTGTCGTGGTTTATGTGAACGAGACAAAAAGGCGCATTTGATTGCAAAAGAAAATGCTGTTATGGTTTGTTTGAACAAGACAAAAAAGGCGTATTGATAACTAATTGTAAATGTTGGCTCTGTCAAATAATTAAATAAAATTAAAGTTAATGTAACAAACTAGTTGAATTTAGTGTTACAATAAACACTTTTTATCCATCGGGTGCAGGAGAACAAATTTTAATTGAAATTTATGTTAATACGACTTACATTAACATTTATTCAATGTTTAACCCAGTTCGTAAACGGATGACGATATAAGAAAACTGGTGATTAATCGTTGTGAATTTTAGCTACTTACTAACTAGCAATCGGATAATTAATTCGATTAGGATTTCAAATTGTAGCATACTGCACCCATCTTGAAAGTTTATGAACTTGTCCAATACAGACACTAAAATATAATAAACACTCCCTCACCACCTCCCATCATGTATACGTGTAATTGCCCAATTAGCATAAACAACACGCATTTCCAACATAGTCAAAGGTTAATGTTGCTATTATTAAGTCGAGGAATTTAACGATATCCTTGATTTTTTTATCAGCGTTCACCTGCACTAAAAAAAACGGTAGATCAGCTATAGGTTTAGTGACACAAATGTCTCAACCAACAAATGACATTGACTTTAACTCATTTTTGGGTGTGGCTCTGCCCGAGACGACAATTTTAAACGTAGGCTGTTGCATAGCTGTGTGAGCGACTTTGAACAAATTCCATTTTCCGTTACATGTTAAATCTCGAAGGAAACTTCGAATCTACGCGATCGGACTACTGATTTTTCCGTCGTCTGCATGTGTGTGGTTGTTTCTTTCACGCAAGAATGCGGGCGGTGCAAAAGGTTTGCGCCATCAACGTACACAAGTCCTCGTCTATATTGGACATTGTCACATTCAGTACACGTACGTGTACTCGTAGTAATGAAAGACAAATTAGGGCGTTTGAAGCATATGGCGTTTGCAACTATTGCAACATTTAATTTGTTATTGCCCAATATAGGAATTTTTCGTGCCCAATATAGGAGTTTTTCAAAATGTAAAAAAAAGAAAATGTTAGGAATATGTCTATAAGCCTACTAAGTGTTTTTCATCATTTTTTTTTTTGGGTGTTACATTTTCACTAGCATTCCGGAAATCAAATAACTGTGAGTTGAAGAATCTAATCCGGATATCGACGCGATACTGCTCAGTTCTAGAAATAATTGGTGGTGCGACTAGTCGTTTAAATGTTTCTTTCAAGTTTTATTTCAATTTAATGGAGATGTACTTCGCGCTATCAAAATAAAATGTTTGTAATATTCAGCTTTTGTGCAGCACAAATTCGATTTAAAAAAAAATAAACGAGCACATTTAAATAAAATTGAGCGCAAATTCTCAGTAACGAAATATTGGAGTATTTGTGCCAATATGGAAATGATGAAACTGTCCCGCTAAGGATAACAATCGCGCAGCTGCGGGAACAATCAGACCCTCCATCGGTTGGCCAAACGGTGTTGGCTTCGATCTGTTTAGATTAAAGCCAGTTTAAAATATCTCCTAGTCATCGCTCTCACCGCGTTCTTAATTGTTGAGAGGAAAATGAAGGAGCGAGCCATGTACGTTGATCGCGGGCGGCGTGGAATCCGGTGTTCTATTGCCGATCTCGAACGAGGTTCTGACGAGCTGTCAGTTTCTTGAGCGATTCCTGGTGGTGGGCCACACGACGGCGATTTATTGCGGGTAGATTGCCGATACCGTGATGAGGGGAAAGTACGTGGGCAACTGGTCATATTACCAGGAAAGAAAATCACTGGCGATATGCGTTTCGTTATGAGTCATTCATTTCTTAGATTCAGGCGCTCTAGTATTTTTATTGTTAAACGATTATATTTTCAACAATGATTGCAGCGGTCACCTTAACTGATACAATATAATACTCTATGCAAATCAAATGATCATGATTATTTTTTATATTTTTCTATTGAAACGTCAGAAATTGCCCTGTATTAGAACTTTTCATAATAAGTAAGTACATGTAGCAGCACTGCATCTTGTCGGTATCTTCATTTAAGACGTCCTTGACTTTTACTTTGTAGTCAAACGCAAGGCATTTCAGGTGTTTTTAAGCCTTATCCTGTAGTTCTATGTAGTGATACCCTGTTGGTAAAATAGACATTGTGACTGTCAACCGATAAAAGGATTGTGGGTTAGAGCCCAACTTGGTTCGCTCATCGAATATTCATTGAAATGCACGGAAGCGGTTAGGGAGGCTTTGAGGTGGAGAAACTGGTAGATCTTTTGCCAAATAACGTGAGTAAAAATTGTGGTTTCTGCCCAGGGCGCCTCTATATCCCTAACGAAAGTCGCACTTACGAGCGTGGTGGGTTGTTCAGAAATTGGGTCTCTTGCTTGCGGCCACGTTTCGTTCCTATTTAAGTTTCTTTTTAGGAGATTCGGCCAACAACAATAGCAATGGCATGCATTTCTGATTTTTGTATACGTTTTACCGGCGACTTACGCCTGCGAGTATGTGCACAAAATGCATACGGTAGTAATAGGTATTTCGAAATGTGTACACGGTGCATGTGCTCTAAAAAAATCGTGCTTTTTGGATGTTTGGGATTTACCTGATATCCGCGTGAGAAAAAAACAACCGATTCCCCGCAAAAGATGGAATGAACCAGCAGGTTCTGAATGGAAGAGTGATTTCTGGTTTGACGTAGTGTTTCATTAGTGCAAAACGTCAGAGAAAGCAAAATAGCATTTTCAGTATTTTAGAGAACGGGTATGATTTCGAAAAAAAAAACCCTTATATTAAATATCCGGTGTATTCTATAAAGTAATTGAAATATTATATTTTTTTAATGCTGCCGAAGGTCTGCTGAAGTGGTGGACAAATTTGTCAAAGGTATTAGGCGATGCGCTCTGAAGTTTCAATAACTGATTAATGTTTGTTTCTGGGGCGTATCCGAGTTCTCTCTGTACTATTTTATTCACCGCATCGTGTGGGCAAATGTTAAGGAAAAGAAGCGTAAAAAGTCATCCATCGTTTTCGAACGCCCCTCAAACTGTTGGCCTGCTTGCCGCAGATATTTGTATGGCTTTGTAAGACCTTGCAGACCGCGCAAAATTGCTCATCTGATTTTCTGATTCCGAACGTGACTCAAGTCAGTGACTGCCACTATACGGCACCGCGCGGAGCGCACATTCATTCGAAGATGTTGTGGCTTTTCTTTCGTCTTGTGGAACGTCTCGAATTGGCAAGGGATGGCCGCGGTCGAGAACGGGCCGCAATGCACGACATCAGATATGCGCCATTTTAGAAAGGAAAAACAAAATAAGACAGACATCAAACTTTTTGCAACCATATAGTTTTTTCACGTGCAAGGCTTCACAATATAGTATTCCGTGTGATTTTTTTACGTAACCATATTTGGGAATTTAAAATGAAGGTTTCACGCAAATTTTTTTCATTTTCAGGATTTTATTTTAAATTGTGCTAAACATTCTTTTAGTAAGATGTGCGCTTTATTTCATACCACGTTTTCGTAGAACTGTGCTATAAGAAATCTAGTGTTATGTCGCAAAAGAAATGCAATGCTCGTCTCGATCGTTGATCTCTGCAGTAATTGTCCATCCGGTTGTTGGAAATACAAAAAAAAAAAAAAACTAGCCTAAAAAATTGTGTACTGAACAAAATTGTTCATCCGTGGCGATATGAATTGACCACCCGACAAAACAAAATAAATTCTGAAACTTAATTGTGAAATTTAATTTAAGTCTGTAATTGAAGCACAAACAATTGAAACAAGCTATTAAGAAACACAATTTTTATGTTTATTAAAAAAATTATAATTTGACTATATTATTTCAGTACACCTTTTTTAAAAATTTACAATGCTTACTAAATTTCATATCATTGCAATTAAAGCGAAAACAACAATTTGTTTCATTGAGAAGTACAACAACACAAAGAAAAACACTTTGTCAGTCTCCATCGTGTACAATCACATTCTAGAAACCCAAAATGAGCCTTGCTGCCGGCGGATGGACTGGGGGAGAAAGTACAGAGGTTGGTCATAATAATGTAAACAGATCAATAATGTACAGAAACATATCTGTTTCCATTATTTTGTCCAACCTCTGTCTATACCGACCTACCGCATTACATAAGAAGGGGGGATATTCACTGACTGGCCACGACCAATGCCGTATGTAGACGGCATTGCCACGACGCGACAGCGAGCAGTGAGGAACAACCCAATTGGAGGGGTTTCGTGAGGGGTGCTCTCTGGGACAGGAATGGAGGAGTGAAAGGTGGCCTGAGGGGGGCAGGTGAGAGGATGTCGTTGTAGCACAGCGGGTTGAGAAAAAAAGTATGGCTGAGAGGCTGCTTTTAGGTGGCTGCCTCAGCGTGTTATTAGTTGTACTCTCTCTCTCTCTTTCTCTCTTGCAACAAATTTGGGGAACGCTCAGGTATGTAGTACGATTTGGGGGGTGGGGATTGCGGGTATGGGGCAATAGCACTTCCTCTGGCTAGGGTAGACACACGTCCCGATTGTAAATCTAACTCGAAAGTAAAATTAATTCAAGTCACTATGTCAAATTTGGGGATACATTTTTATTATACAATTCAGCGTTCCACTGTCAGAAACTGGTGTGACCTTTGTTTCAGAGGAATGAAGTTATTAGCGATTTTCATTACGCTCGTGATTTTTTATTCTAACCAAAATGATAAAATACAAAAGCATCACAATTATCACACTACATGTAGTAGTTTACTGTTGGCATGACATTCCAATAAACTCATATGTATATATATATATTTTTCAAAAATACAAATAAATACAATGAGGACATCCTCGGGAGTGCCCCGAGTCAGACATAATTGATGCTACGGCCAATGGTTGTGGTCGGTTGTGTCTTATAATTTTTTTTTCAGGCAAACATAATTTGCACATTGCTGAATGAGTAAACCAGTTCTCATGTCTGCTATTCCGTAGTAAATTAATATTCGGGTGATGGGAATATCGTTTTTTAACTTAAAAAAACAACGAAGATTACTTTACTCTTTAACAGTAAATATAGGACACTTTTACATAACGTCTGACATGCTTGCGTTATTGTGTTCATTTCATATTTTTCTCACCATCGAACCGTAGCTGAGTATACGCCTCCTCCTTCACGTTAATTTGGCCGTATCGAATTGGGATGTTGTTTTCTATTACAGAGTTGAGTGTACTTCGCAAAACTACATGTAAATTGCTACGGATTTAGAACGCAAAACTGCGAATTCATATTGGAAGCTGCTAATGGACTCTTTCCGTAGGATTTACAAAAAATTGCAGGAGACTATAATTTATAATTAATTTATAATTAAATAATAAAACGATAATTTATATATTAAACGTAATTTACTTTTTAAAAATTGTAGCATTCGTTTATAGCAATTCGTTTCTATGCGAAATCTAGATTTTTTTTGCAGTTATTGATTATCGTCACTGCTCATAGGAGATCATAAGATTCAAATTTATAAATAACAAAATACGACTATTTTCGAATTTTGTTTGTAAATGTTTTCATAATGTTTTCACAATGAAATGCCTAATGGAAATCCTACTATGTAGGCTCGCATAGCACTGGACTTCTTCAGTGTTTCCCACCATATTGAGCATCACAAAGTTCTAACCGAATATGTTTCTTGATTAATCCGAGGCCAGTTGAAAAAGAATTGTTTGAAAACATAAAAATCTCGTTGCCCACACGAGTGGCAAGTCAAAAATGAAGACATCGTAATAAACATATGCGCTTACAATATCCTCTATTCAAACCCAACTTGATGAATACTTGCACATCGTATGATGTATTATCATAAGTGCATACAGCTGCGGGGATAAAATCTGTAATTTTCGAGCAGACGAGGTTAATGTGTCAAGGATTGTGATGGACTTTCGTTTTTCAAAGAAATAGACTCTCTTACACTTAAGAAAGAGTCTGCTCCTCCTACAAAGCTACAAGTGGCAGCCGATTGAATGGGGAGGTCGTCATGCTTCTTCGAATATGCTTTCTCTGGAACACATATGAACAGATGTACTTTATATCTGTTCATTTTTTTTACGAATATTCTCCAAAAATAAAAGTATGAGTGAGATGCAGATATTTTTAGAACGAAAATACAAAAGTAGCAAGTCAGTTTTACAGCTTAAAATTGCGCTAAAATTGCTTAACGATATTTTAATTGCACAATTTGTAAATTAACATATTTAAAATTAATAACTAAAATATTTAATACTGACATATTCCAAATCATTTTTATTTCCACAAGAGCTGCTAGAAAAGTCCATCATCTTTGAACGTTTAAGTCCAAACAATCAATCTCATTTCCGGAAAATAATTCATTTTTAATTTTTCTAATTCTTTCGAAGATGGTCGTGTCTAAATACAGCATGTTAATACTCGAAAAAATATATTTTAGCGTAGCCATACAATATAATTCAATGTTTCAATTACCCTTTTTCAATTTTTTTGCCTGCATACTCCATCACACTAATCTCCCAGCGATTAATCAATTTGTTTTCACAATGGTCACCGGTGTATAGACCAATATTTATTTTGTATCGGTTCAGCGAATACCTTGGAGAGCTCCATTGAAAATTTCCGTAAAGTTGGCGTTCAGTATGGCGTTCCACATATTTCTATGTATTTGTATAGATAAACGAGTGTATCGAAAGGGACGACTCACCGATTTCCGTAATTCTATTTTTGTTACAGACGGCGAAAACAAATTATTTCTAACTCGCCGAAAGTATAGGCATATAAGGAAATTTTAACGACTAAGATTTTGTCCGTAGTACATACTCTGTACTTGGGTTATTTATGCTTTCGAATCATATTTCTTTTCTATGATATCGAGGTCTTGGCATTGTCAAAACAGTTCCGCACAAGCGAAAAAAAATATTATTCACTAACAATCAATGGAGACTCTACCATAATAAATAAGCATGTTCTTATCATATTGCCATATCGGCATATTTAAATTTTGAACCTTCAAGTTAATGATGATCAGAATCATGAAAAACAACCCAATTAAAAAAAATATTTGTAAATATATTATAATCCATTATAAATAGGAATTACAACTATTGTTCACGTAATTTGATGAGTCATAATAAGTTATACTATTTTATTGACTCGTTTTGCACAAGAAGTAGTATAAAAATAATGGTAATCATAAATTGTAGTAAACAACTAATGATGTAAATTGGATGGCAATTGCAACAAATTCGTCCATAATTTACTGTGAACAACTTGTCAATGCGTTGCTTCCTGTTTTCTACGATGTTTAAAAGACAAGAAATTTTTTACACACTAAAATTTAATTCCCATTTGCTGCAGCGCAACTGAGGCAAATGTGCAATAATCTTCACGGTATTTATTTTTTTGTTCAGAACCCATATCGATAGTTATGAGCATAAGCAGAATCGTAAATGCTCCGAATGGTGATGTGGAAAAACAATGTTTCGTTCTGGAAAAAAATCTTTTGTGCCTTTTTAATTATATTTTTGTATCACGTTTCCAAAGCACAATGGTTTGTCTGCACCCATTGTACGTGTAGAAACCATTTCCGTGATGTTATCCATACACACTAGACTTGTATATGGGGACAAAACGCAGGCATAAAATGTAGTTTATTGTTGGGAGTGGGAAGCAAAGTTATGTGGGCTCATAAAATATTCCCTGAAAAACGATACAGGTAGCAACTGATGCCAAACGAAATAGGTATAACTTAATTTTTTTAAATCTCGATTTGCTTCAACTCGCGGGGAAAAAAACTGGACTATTTCATTTCTAATTTTTTAATTACACGATGCAAATGTAATTTTTTTTATTCTATTCTCTAGTAAGTTTTTTTTCAAGTTTTATTTATTTTATTAAATTATATGATTTTATTCAAATCCGTGTGCATACGGTGGCGTCTCATTTGATGGCTTCCGGTTCGAAACGAAAAGTTGCTCTGAAGTAGTTCTGAAGGCTCCGATGAACTGGAAATTCTCAGTTAAAATAATAACTTCGGCCAATTAATAAACGCCCAATTAAAATAATCGTCGATAAACTGATTCTTTGCGTGCGGCAATACTAGCACGTACTTCAAATAACTTTATGGAATTAATCGACCAGCTAGCAGCCATCAAGCCACGAAGCTCGCGACCATCAAGCCGCGATCTGACGCCGCTATGCTCGTAGTACCGCTCTTACTTTTACGCTGCTGGTATAATAAATAGACACACCCAAAATCTTCGAAAACTAATTAAAACTCTTTTCATTCTAGCCGTTAGAATGCCACAAGCAATTATTATTTGAGTTCCTTTTTGCGCTATACAGGCGGGGCTCGGTTGCACGTTATTCATTTAAGATTTTCTATACAAAAAATTGGGCCAATTGCCAAAGATATAAGCCTGAAGGCCAATTTTCTTTATTGGAATTTCGACACTTTTCCGCCCGAAGAATGCTCAAGATGGAATGTCTAATCCTCTTGCTACATAATAATCTGATCACATTCTACAAGTAAAATTAATTCTGATGTTCAAACACCTGAAACAAGACTCAAACCAGTCAATTTATAGGCTAAGCGAGACAAAATATAAGTAGTCTATAAATATATAAATAGTTCATTCGCGGGATGTATAATATTCGGAATAGAATTTCGTCATTTAAATACGAGCAGATCGAATAAATATTCACTTCTCAATGGTCTGGCTTGCGCATGAGCGTGCAGGTCACCAGTGGTCATCGAACACAATGCGTCCTCCGTCAGAGGTCGCGTCGGTATAATGGCGCCATTGTCTCGCAGGTTCACAACCTCACCGGTCTACAGTAGTCCATCGCCATGAAAGTCTCAAAGGTGTGCTCCGTTATGATGGCATTACGCATAGATATCTGCGCATGTTTTGAAAAAATTAAAATGCCAGACTTGCTAATACGTTGAAGGGAAAAATATGGTGATTGACTACGTGCACGTAAACAGTACGATCAAAAATGTTCGCTATTACGAGTACACGATAAACAGGTTCAGTTACACACATGCTTACGAGATGCTTCCGATAGCATTTTTGATTGCAATTCGTAGGTTTCAGTAGAAACTTAACTTATTCAGGGACATTCGTACATCTGTAGTCAGTAGTCTGAATAAGAAATATTTGAGTTTTGCCGATATCGAAGATAAAACGTGATGCGGAATTGTATAGAAAGTAACCGGAATGATTTTTTTTACGATGAAATGCATTCGTGTGATTTGCTGACGTTTAAATTGAATTTTGTATTGTTAGATTCAGTTAATCCATCAGCTGACTCAACTCATCTGAATCGATGAAGTTTCCGTGTGGGTTCAGGCATGCTCCTGGTAAAGAACTATAAAAACGCCCGCAATACACGAAGCTGCCCATAAAAGTTAGTTATCCTGCATTGCACCTTAAAACAAAACAATCAAAAACATCTTCAAATAGTTACATTGTACTACAATGTAACACCTTGGTTCGAGGACCAGTTAGAAGGTCATGTAGGAGTGTGATGTTGCCACGTTTTAATATGCCCTGGATTCGTATTTTCACTGACGTAGCATTAGTGAGTAACAATCGTACGCGTAAATTTCGCAAACTTATCGAATTGAACCGTCGCACGTACGTGATGTAGATGTCAACACATCCTATATAGTATTTCTTTTTCTTTTATTAAATCACCGTAGTGCCTAGTAGTGCGCTACAGGATTACTGCACCCTCGTGTCTTTATGGAGATATGTGAGGGGAAGGGAAGGGGACATTTGGTAACTATCACATTCGATGGACCGGAGGGACTTCAGCCTGCCACGTGCTACACGCTCGATCAACTCTTGCCGGCTTACGTGACGTATTCGATCGACCGCATCGATTCACGGCCATTTCTAATTTATAGCTTGGGCTGATTCATTCAATTGGCTCGCGTGGGCAGATCGACTGAGCGGCTATAGGCGCTAGTCACATAAGTGATGCGCAAAAAAAAAATATATTCATGAATAACGAATGAAAGATTATTTAGGCCTTGTTGGTATGCATACATTTTTTTTATTACATTTTATGCGCACTATTGCGTCTGTTCTGTATGTAGCGACCTTTTATTATAATTAGGGTATCAAATAATAATTATACATAAAAATTTATTTCGACAGACTATTATACAGTGCCTAAAAAAACTACAAATAAAATTATCTTGAAACCGGCATAATTATACGCCATTTTACATGTGTCTAGGCGTTTTAAGAGTGTACTTAAGTATATCGTGGAATTAGATTATCTTGCCGTTATTTATACACGTAGCATCATAATTTGTTATTTTTATTTCAGCTATAGTGTGATGTAAAAAAAAAATTGTCTTGTTCCATTATGACGGTTAATTATAATTATCAGAGTTGACTGTAAGATTCCACTATTCCGTTGACACCAACCTTGAAGCGTCAATCGTCACCGCACAGGATTACACTTAAAAAGGTAGCTTGTTAACTTTTCTTTCTTCTTCTTTACAAACTATTCGTGGAATCCTAGCTGTTAGATTTCTCCTTGACTCAAAATCACCTCAATTTTCATGGCTAACCTGCAATTACCGTGCGTCTAGGCTTAACCTATATGCTCGCGTGTATTTTTAGTGCTAACTTTACGCCGACGCTGTCACATTGTTCGGCCTTCTTTCGGGAACGCTCAAGCGCTTCCGTCGCTTTTTTCAAATACATATACAGACAAATATATGTACATGTATTTGAAAAACGTGGGGATTCTTAAATCAAAATTCTCAAAAATATTGTCACTTGTGGCGCGTTGTCATTTTCGCTCTCCTCGTTAGGGTTAGGTTAGGATGACTTGACAAGGTGGTTAGGTGGCTCATAATTTTTGAACGAGCTCTCAACCCGAAAAATTTCGAATTTTGAATGTCAACAATCCCTGTTCGTAAGAGCGATAACAATGATCGAATCGCAGGAGAGCTGTTTTTTTTTGTGTATAGTACCTGCGTTTGAAATTGATGCGCGAAGGTATAGGTAATTAGGCAATTGTCAGTTGTGTCACACAGTTTCCCAGCTGCAATTGTTCATTGCCAATGTCGGTGTAATTATAAGACAGCTGTCACCGTAGCCTATATTCCGTTGACAGTCGCGTATGAAGGAATTTGACGCATGGTACAGTTCGGATGCAGAATAGATTTTTGGATGTGTGCTGAACTGGTACACGTAGCTAGTGTATTTGATTAAATAGGTAAAAAAATGGAAATTGAAATAGAATTGGCATTTCAATAAATTATCGGCATATTAAATTCGATTCCTGTTCATTTCAAATAATTTGACGAGAGGTTGACATCACAATTGTGTTTCATCATAATTGTGTCGTGTACAGGAACCGCCCACGATTTACACTCGGAACGTACGACCAGGAAATCAATAACGCTGGAGTGATTATTTTTAGATGTCACATGAAGGTAACAGGTGTACCACTTTAGCCGAACTAAAGGGCGGGTGACCAATAATACCCCAAATGAATGGGTATATGTTCATTTACCAGTAGGGTGCGTGCTGCAGCTGCATCCTGCAGCCTAGTTATTCCAGCTGCCATTCCCCTTCCCTTCCCTGCCCCTCACATATCTCCATAGAGACACGATGGTGCAGTAATCCTGTAGTGCACTACGGTGATTTAAAAAATAAAATAAAAAATACCTAGAAACTTCGGTGAAGGGCAGGTAATGCTCCAGAGTAATAAATAGGTTATTAGGGGGTCCGGCAATTGTATATTTAAATGCCACGACAGGATATATTGCGTGCTAAATCACGTGATAAAACAAAACAACACGTTCCAATATTCATAACGTCGACATCGCGCTAAAGGTCATTCCACCGCCACCATTTCGATGCGTGTTTCATCTGCTGATCAAAATGATTGTCAACAATATTATTATTCAGACATTCGATTTTTTTAAAACGTGAGTTAGGGGTCAAATCTTATAGATATCGACATTTAGACAAGAAATATGTAATCAGCACCTCATAATTGATCAGAAAAAAACAATAAAAACTGCACTTTTCATACCCTCAAAAAATCCAACGAATTGAATATATATTCAATTCGTTGGATTTTTTGAGGGTATGTACAGATTTATATAGTTGTATTAAATAGATGTATATAGTTGGGAATTGAAACTTCGTCGTCTCGAGAATAAAAATAAAAAATACTGTAGAACATATTCACCGCAACAAATATTTCTGTCTATGTTATTCCCATAATTAAGTCACATTATTTATATAATTTGTGAAGTACATGTACACTTTCTAAGCGCTCTATTAGGTGCAGAGGAAATTCGTGCTGTTCGTAATGAGTGGAATGTTCGCTTGTAAGTTGTTGTGTGGTAGGTTTTTATTATTTTTACTGGAATTTAATTCGAGATATGTAATTACTGTGTTGTGGCCGAGTCCATCTGCTGTGGCAGAGGTAGCGTGCTCGCTCACCAACCAGCGGATTTAGGTTCGATTCCCAGCGCAGTCGATCGTTCGATTGGCTCGTGGTAGTGCGCGGGGGAAGGCAATGGCAAACCACCTCTGTATTCTGCCAAGAAAACTCAGGGGACTTCTGCTCCCTGAAGTCACCAGGTGTCGGGGGATCGAGGGTCGGGGTCCGGAGACGACACGAAGGACTTAACAGCAACAACACTCGCCCAAGGTTCTTAGACTAGACAGTTCGAATCCCGGCTACTGCGAAACAACTGGGTTTTTTTTACGAATATAATTCTGATTAATAAATCCGATGAATAAAAGTCCTATTAATATAGCAAGGCATTTCTAGTCCATCAGGTACAGAAACGAAACACGCGAGATTTCGATCGGTTCAGCCCATTTTCATGGTGAATTACATAAATATTAAACGATGGACAAAAATTAATAAAAAAATAAAATAAAATAATAGTAAAGAAATAGTGATGTAAAATAATCAAAAAATAATAATGACAATTTTTTTAATTATCGATTTAGATGAGGTTTTAAAAAAACAACAATTTCAATTGGTTCGAAGCTCCGTTGGTTGAGTACAGTTTCGCTGCCAATTTATTTAAATTTTTATTTTTCCCAAGGTGTGTCGGCAATGGGACAGTCTTACAGAGTCTCAAATACAGAGCTAGTTAAATTAGGGCAACCTCATATTTATCTTTAATTGGTCGTCTGACCACCGTCATAGGACCCAAATAAGGGGCTGCTTGCGGGTATATAGTTTAAAATGTGGATGTAAAGCACGAGCCAGTCAATGCAACTTTGTTCCCTTTAACACTATGGACAGAAAAAAAAAATGTTTTAGTAACAGCTTCCAAAAAAAAATTACTTCGCGCAAAATAAATATAACATTTTCTAACCGTTGGCCTAACATGAAAAAATATTCAATTTTATTTCTTCGGCGGCTTCACTTTGGCTCCGGTTCCAAACCTACGAGTCATCTCAACAACCTATCCTACCCGCTATTGCCTGAACCTGATTTGGCTTGTCAAGAGTCTTTGTTCGCCGGTTTCGGTGTAGCTAGCTAGCTAGCTGCCCAGCACATCGACATAGTCAGCTCCGTTGGCGGCCATTACCACATCCCCCCTCCAGCCCCCGAGCCGTCGCCGGAGCCACAGCGTGCAGCCAGCCGCATCCCCTACCGACTATACTCTACCATTATCCCTCCCCCCCCTCCCCCTTCCCCTCCTCCTCGCTCAACAACACATAGAAC
>JAUJYS010000010.1:0-45240 GCA_033995665.1 Melogona broelemanni | reverse complement strand
CTGCGCGGGGGAAGGCAATGGCAAACCACCTCTGTATTCTGCCAAGAAAACTCAGGGGGCTTCTGCTCCTTGAAGTCACTAGGTATCGGGGGATCGAGGGTCGGGGTCCGGAGACGGCACGAAAGACTTAACAACAACATAATCGATAGGAAAAATTAGAAAAGTAAAAAAAAAAAAATTGCGCTCGCGCTATGACAATGTAAACAAATACTGTTAAATATTGACAAATGTTTTTTTTTAAACTTTAGATATTGTCGAATAATAATTACGGTCATGTAAACCATCCTACTCAGATAAAGATATATTTGGTCGGTACATACGGGCAATATCAATTAATTTACGTTTTTTTTTTTCGTTCCACCCAGGACAAGCCCTACTTTTCCTTGCTGCGGGGAAAACTGGACTCTGATCGAAAAAATAACATAATAGCGCCTGGCGCGGTGCAACGGGCCCTGCGTCGATTGGACAGTCAGGAAAAGTGCGCCATCATCGACACCGATCATATATTGGCTCAGGTGAACAACCTCTGTCATCTTCAGTTCGTCACCATCAAGGAGGCGCAAGTGCGCACTCGACATTGGGTGCTGCCTAAACACTCGCCCTACACAAGGCTCCTGTCCAAAGGGTAAATCATCATAATTTGAAAAACAATCTCTGGCACAATTTATTAAAAACTCGTATTATTTTTTTTAAATATAATTTATATATTTCATACGTTTTATTTTGTATGGGACAATGAATTCGCTACGAATTATTTATGTCACGAGAAATGACAAATTGACAAAAATGACAAATTAACAAACTAGAAGTAACAAGTTGACAAAATGACAAATTGGAAAACTACATGTAGAAATTTTAAAAATTAGAAATTGACAAACTAAAAAGTTACTAGAAATTACAAATTGGCAAATTGACAGAAATAACAATTTGACAAACTAAAAAGTTACTAGAAATTGGCAAATTAGCGAAAATAACAAATTGACAAACTAGAATTGACAACAGGGTCGATGTTTGAAAACGGTCTGTGGCACAGTTTATATCAAGCTCGTATCGTTTTTAAAAATATAATTTTTTCGTACGTTTTATTTTGTGTGAGTAATGAATTAGCTAAAGTGTGTCGAGAGAGGAGTCAGAGGACAAGCAACTTGAAATGACAAAATTGTTCCTATGTGCATACTCGTATAGTACCATTTTTTTAATTTTTTAATTTTGGTTTAATCATTTTCAGAATCACCCGTCTTCATAACGGAGGAGGCATGAACTACTTGTCGGACAAATTCACGGTGACCTGTCGAACCCTGAAAAACTGCCCGGACGATGAACTAACCGCCAACGAAATCCAGTGGCATCACGTGGAAGCTTTGTTCTCCGTGTTACTTTTAGGGCTGGCGTTGTCCCTCTGTTTTCTGGTAGTTGAAAAGACACGTCACTACATGTGCTGCCATCGACGGAAATTACCTATAGAAACTGATAGGGCAGTTCGCCGAGACATCACCAGAGTTGCTGGTGGAAACTTGGAAGCTGCCACTGATTTCATCCGAAATTCTGGTCGGAATAAACAGAGATGAAATTCGATAAGAACTTTTCACTCGAGACGACAAAAGTCAAGATTATTATATAAATACCGTTAAAATACGCTCGTAATAAAAAAAAATTATAATTCCAAGAAATGTCTGGATTGACCTATCTTGTTTCAAATGTGTGAGTTTTGACTTTGTGTCTTGTTTAGAAATTAAATAGAGCAGGCCAATGCCAAGTAAAACACAGGTGTCGGGGGATCGAGGGTCGGGGTCTAGAAACGACACCCTGCAGTTAAAACCTGTCCCAGGACTGACTAACCAACCAGTGTATTTGAAATTCTTGGTTGTTATTGAAGCTCTTCAATAAAATTATAATATTTTGTTAAATTTTGTTTGTTATTCAGATTTTATTTAAACTTAAAGATTAAAGATGTTACTGCCAAAATATCACACATATTTAACCCTTTAACCGGACAATTGTATTTTCAATTTCAGATTTATATTCAGATTTAAATACATATCATGTTTTCATATATTTACCAATATTATAAATATGAATATGCACTATAAAAATATAAAATTTGTAAATGTATAATCACATAGTAATATAATATTATAAATATAGCATTTTATTTTATATTTATATATTTTTCAAATTTAAAAACGTAACAGATACGGGCTGGCCGGCTAAAGGGTACAACTCCGATGACAGATAGATGAGCTAAGCAACTACAAAGACCAAATTGATTATTTGAACCGCCACAAGATGGCGGCAATAAAACTGCTATTCGCGTCTCTTTTGGACTTGCCCTCACAAAGTTCGGAAATTCTTCGCTAGAGGCGTGCCGATCGCCGCGCCGTCTGCCAACGATTTTCATTCGCCGAAATTTTTTCAGTGTCGGTCTGCCTGCTCGCGTAACCGGTTCGTGTCGTTTTTATCGCTCCGCCCGCCCAGCAAATCCTACCAGTCGACGAAAGAGTTCCGTTTTGTGTGTGCCGTGTGCGTGCGTCTTCGGGAGGTCGGAGAAAAGATCGAAAAAATATTTTTCTCCGTTTTTCGTGTGCGTGCGAGGAACAATAATAAATAGAAATCCGACAGAATCCAGCTAGGCTGTAATCCCTGCCACCAACAACAATAGACCATTAAAGACCGGGGTCGAAGTCGCGCTTTCCCTCTTCTTCTTCCAACATCCTCATTCGACAAATTTCCCCAATCTTCCCAGTAGGCCCGTTTGGCGTAAAAGGACCGTTCTAGATCCCTCTCCATCATGGAAAACGTAGTTCAGGAACGTGTCGTATCTTTTCGGAACTTTCTAAGGAGTGTTAATCTGACAGCGATTATCAACGACAAAGAGGAGTTTCACTTTCTTTCCTACCGCGACGCGAATTCGTACTTGCTGGACAGCGAAGTCGAAGCCGAGGTGCTGGCATGGACTCTTCGCATTCTGGAGGAAGGGTAAGAGATATTTTTATCTTCTTCTACTATTTTTTGTTGTTGCTGTTGTTTATTTGGGGCGCCACATAATGCGTCGTAATGATTTCCAGCCAACGCCTTTGCGTGTGTTATCATTTTGAGCCGCCCTTTTGCTTTTTCGTTGACTGAGCTCACATGGCCCGGCCGGCTTATGCCAAACGTGATCCAGTTTCAGATGGGGTGCGTCGTCTTATTGGAGCAATTGTGTATATTGCCACACTGTGAAATTGATCGAATCCAAAAACAATATTGAACGTAGCCTGCTTCAATCCAGATCGAATGATTTTTCGTAGTCAATTTCGTAGAAGGGATTAATGTTAACGTTAACGAGGGTCATTCGCATCGAATCAAATGAATGAACATTAAAAAAAAAAATACTGTATCCATCAACATAAGTCTGCTTCCTTGCATTATGAAAATAGTCAGTTCACGTTGTCTGCTTACGTATTTAAAGATATTTCATTTGGCCAGCTGGGCAATTGAAGAAAAAAATATATTCAAAATTCACATTTGAATCAAATCAATATTTCAATGTTTTGAGATCTGTCTGCGTGTGTGTTTTGCTCAAGTCGGTCACGTTCCAGATAATAATTTGCGTCGTTATCCGCGATGTTAGTCTCCCCTCTCCCTGCCACCCGACGTGAAAATTGTAAGGCAGAGTTCATTGCCTGCGGGGTACCCTACCAGCTATTTCTAAAGATTGGAAGTATGGCCTTGGCCGACAACCACGCTAGCTAGGCCATGTACACACACACTTTGCAGGGGCATTTTTAAAGAGAAGCGGTCAATACGGATACAACCGTGTCACGTTCAACGCTTTTCAACCTTGCTTAATTGTGAATTGCTTCGAGCGATTATTTTTTTTGTATCCAGTTTAAAGTCGAAAGAATTTTAAGATAATCTGCCAAGCAAATTTGACACACTTTTAAAAAATATCAATATTTGCAAATATGCACATGACTTATACCGGATCCAGTGTTGCATTAACGATAGACGCTCCTCGTAACGATGTCTCGTATAGTTTTGACCCCGTTAAGGCCTCCCGCACTGCGAGTGGGAAATTGTACTGTGCCAACTGCGCACCCAATGACTTGAGAAACATTTTTTTTTACAAACCCTGGGCTGGATGTTGCAGTAGTACTAACATCACATGCTCGCAGGTCTACTGATGCCTACCCCCATGGCCAACAAATGCCATGATGACAGCGTGACGCAGAACATTGGCTTTGCGTTCTTAATTGGGGATGAGCGATTAATAGATTCATATTTTTCAGAGTTTAACTGAGTTTGGGATCGAGGGTCGGGATCCGGAGACGACACGAGGGACACAACAATAGTTTGATTCCCGTTTTGTGAGGGAATGTTTGTTGAACAGAGAAGGGAATAACATAAGCAAGCAATTTGAGCGTTGCATGTTTTTCTGAGAAAAAGACTTACAAGGGTTGTGATTTCACTTTTCCATGTGTCGAATTGCTCAATTTACACTTAATACGTGATTCACGAAAACTGTCTTGATATTTGTCGTTTCTGATGGCATTGCGATAGTTGAACAACTATCGATTGCATGTGTTGCTAATCTGAAAGTGTGATTTTTAATTTATCAGATTTTCCTGCACATTTTATTATTATTGACAGCTATTTTTGAGGATGTGCCGACTATTGCTCGATTGACTTTTCAGATTTTCAGCTAAACTTTCTACTATTTTCGAATAAAGAAATCGTGAGTCAGATCGATAGTTTATTTTACTATTGCCCATTGCGCAACAAGCCTGACAAGCAATCCGTTGACAGCGCCTGCACCAACTGTTGTGGAGGAGGGGGGGAAGAAAGTTTCGGAACTCGGGTGTTGAAAACCGATCCCGCGATCAAAGTTTACACTTGGGTGTGTGTATATGCCTCCTACGGCTTTCAAGTCGTCTAAACATAGTTTTTGCAGCTATGACTAACCGGTAGTGATGAAATCTTGAAAGTTCGGTTTCGCTTCACAGGCTCTTTCGATAGCTTTTGCTCGAATGGCGCGGGTCTGGCATTGGCTAGGGATGTGTCTATGGCTGACGTCGTTCGCTAACTTTGCTTATACATCCTCATCTCCATACACAGCATCGACATCAAACAAGAACAGCTCGCGCAAAGTCTTTCTGGCCGTTTACTTGTACTCGTGACTCGTGTAAAAACGAATGCGAAAGTCAAGTTGCGGGCAGCCCAAGGGGAAAAATAGATACAGTCGGCTGTATAAAAAAAAAAACCTGAAATTAAGTGTCTTTATTGTAACCGTCGCCAACGTCATTTGTCGAAGGTGATTTTTCTTTTATGTGAAGCTTGGCTAATCTTTCAGGTAGCTCGGGTTTCTTTTGTTTCGGATCATTTCTTTCTCTTTCATTTGCCTCTTTCGATCGGCGACACCTTTTTGTATTGTGGTCTGTCCAAATTTTAAACCATTTTTTAAATCCTGTTAAGTCCTTGACTTCATTTTGATGGTAGTTATTTAGATGATTAGGTTTTCTTGGATTTTTGAGGGCTGTGGTTTCTGGTTTTGGCATTAAATGCTTAGTTTTTGAGGCAATTAATATTTTCTTTTATCTTGCCGCCTTATGACTTTTCTCTGAATCGAAAAAATAAATAATAGCGTGTGACCATAGCGCAGCGATACACAGCAACAGATGCCAGAAAAATAATCAATATTTATTCCCCATTATTATTTTATTGCTACAGCTTGTATTATGGTGTCATTTAGTCAACAATTGGCAACCGCATGGGTTGTACGTTCGCTTTAAAAATTGTCATTTAGTGAACATATTTACAAATTCAGTTCAGTGTCAGTGTTGGGGGAATGTCAGGGACGCGTCTGCATTACTGAGATTTCGCCAGATTCTCTCCCAATTTATTTAGGTCAGACCCAAACTCCAGACCTACTTAAGCCGCCGCCTGCGGGGTACGCGTGTACCTATTTCCGTCAGGATTGAAAAGAAACGCCATTCATTGGGGTGCGTGTTTACGAATTTACTCTACGGATCCCTTATCGTAGCTTCGCCTATGAACAGTACGTACCTAAGAAAGATTAAAATAAAATAAAAAATGTTTGAAAACAGTTCACGAAAGAAGACAACTTATTAAATTTATATGCATTCATACATTAAAACTTTAGAATTTATGGTAAAAGGTAATACGATTTCTTGTCGCTGTCTAATTATGTTTACCAAATGCTGCGCCTCGAAGAAAACTAGCTAGATTCCTTCGCGGTTTCCTATGTGACTTATCGGCTATAAAATAAATTATTTGTGCAGTTGTTCGCTGCGCTCGTGTGAAGTCGATTGTTTATACATTTCTTGTTTACTTCCCCTGCAGCAGCAGCGGTCTCGTGGAAATCTCGCGAAACAATGAGTGTTTTCTGTAGAAACCGAAAAACCAAATATTCGGTTTTTCGTGTTTGCTGGGGCTGTTTTGCATATTCATGTCGGCACACATTTGCATAGTCATGCGTCGACGCTCGTGTGACAGTGTGACCAGATTTTTCCCAACAAAATTCAAAGTGAATTTGCATTCTCTCGCGTGTGTGCATGAGTTGCATTGACGTTGTATGACCTACCTGCATGGATGATTCATTTGATCAGGCATCTTAAGGTCGAACAAGTATATCGCCTCAATGCTTTTTTATCTCGTATAAACAAATTCGCTCTCATGAAACGCAAAGATTTGCAATGATTTTTTTCTTAAGATTGCTTATCTTGATGAATATACACACTCGTAATTTTTTTTAAAGAAAGTTGTATGAGGAAATATGAGGCAGTAAAAATTGGAAATAATACATTTAAGTCTTAACATAGAATGTTAGTTGCATCCGTTTCGCAATTATTCCCGCTTGGGGCGCCACGACTGTTTAATCAGTTTATTTCGCAGCTGAATCACGCGAGGGCCGCTGGTTGCCCATCTAGTGCACCTATAGAATAGGCTCGCCCCTGTATCTCCCCAGGTGGTGGGAAAGAGGGGTGGAGGGCAATTTCTATGGTTTGAAAACGTGTCCTTGGTCCGCGAGCATCTAATTAAATTAATAATAACTAAGAACGGGCGAAATTTGGCACGAAATGAGGGATATATCCAAAGGGGACCGGGTCCGTAGCTGGAGGGAAGGGAGGCAAGAGCCACACTATTGACGCCAGGGGAGGCTACTGTGATTCTATGGCTCCTAGGCGTGACTGGTGATAGCGCCCTCTGGTGGCGATCACGTGACCAAGTTGGTTCGTTGCAATCGGAGTGAGCCCATGATCGGAGAGTCGGTCTCAGGATTTTTTTTTTATGTTTTGTGTGTTTTAAACCCAAGCGGCGGAGACGCGGGTTCAATTCCCGACCGAACCCTTCGGAATTTTTCGTGCGGGAAAAATGTCACGCCTGATTTCGGAATATAATTAATTAATGCCGTGGGAGTTGGGACCCATGCCAATACAGTGTTATCGGGTGAAACGTTGGAGTCCCACCGTGGCCAGAAGCCTAGACTAAACCACAAAAAAATAATTTTCGTGTTTCTAAGTTTAAATTGATGCGTATTTATCATTTTGTAAATTTAAATTCAATTTCGTTCATCTGCTTCGTTCCGGTTTGGCGATTTAACAGTTCGTCGTATGCTTGTGATTTTTTCTCGTGCTCATAAACTTAGACATGAGTGCACTAAACAAACAGTCCCATTGCGGTGATAAGTGACATGAGCGCCACCCAATGTTTAAGGCGCAGAGCGGATAGGCCGACTTGATGTCTGTTTTCGGAGCCGTTTACTGTACGAGCTACCTAGGCTGCGTGGATTGGCCTACGTGTTTGTTGTGTGTGTGGTGTGTATGTGTGCCGACCGAGAGAGATTTCAAAAGGTCTGCTACTCATGCATGAAGCTTGAAGGTGACTCATCTCTAGTGCTCGAATAGAATGGCATCGTAAATACGCATAAAAAAGAGGTGGAAAAGGGAGGTGGGGTGTTGGGTAGAAGGGGGCGCTGCAAGCGTGGCACGCACTCTAGGTTTATACGCGAGAAACTACCAAAAAACGATTTTTATTCGGAAAGCAGACCTGGACCGCTGCCTTGGAAACGGTGGCGATTTCAACGCGTACGCAGAGTATAAGAGTATATAGGTGTTGCGTGGCGGTTCCTCGGTGGTGGTCCACCAGATGGAATGATTCTGTTTGTTTTTTTTCTCGCGTCGTTTTATGATTGGCCCTCGTGAATAGTCACCCGATCCGATATAGTCTCGATATTTATTTTTTTTTTGGTGGAAAATTGGATATTTGGGGACCGAGTGGGAGGGTTCACTCGACGAATGAATGTTATAGACCGGGGATTTCGTGGCTGACTAGTAGAAAGATTTGCGCCGATTCGGTTTTTTCGTGAAATGTCGTACGATGGCTTGGCGAAAATAATGTCATTTGCTAAGTTTTTTTTTATTCTTGAGACATATTCTTTAGAGTTTTTTGTTTCCAACAATTTCATTTTTTTTAACGATTTTTTTAAAACTATTGGCACCACCAGATAGGTACCCCGCCCCCTTAACCATTTTCTTCACCACTTTTGTACCAAGTGACTTTATATTTCCTGATGTTTTCTTTCCATATTTCAATATTAGATTCTTTTTAACGTTTTTCAAATTCACATTCAAGACTATGAGAATTATATTAATATATTATATATTTATATATTATATATTAATATATGTAAAATAAAATATATTATATTAATTAAATATAAATATAATTAAATATTATAATTATATTATTTTTATTCTTTTGTAGTTTCATTGTTTGTGTTGTGCTAAATCATAAAAATGCGGCCAATTAAAATTGTCTAGCGCTATAACAGTTAGTAACACTTTTTCTGTTCCTGTATCCGTAACGTTCACTGTAGATTATATCAAAGATGAATGTTTACCTCGTGCTTTTACTATGTCAAATTGTCCTCGCAAGCTAGTTCAACAATTTGATTTTTTAGGCTAATGTAAGTGTCAGTGTTTAAATGTCAGTGTTTTAATATTTCTGACCTAGACGGCGTCTACTATTTTTTTTTTAATCCTATATTGCACTGAACCCCCACCCCCTTCTCCTATTATTATCGCAAACATTCTGTTCGATCAACGATCCGCTTCATCCCAAGATGTACTCGGTATAACTTTGGCCGCCCGAATTCTCGAATTTTCATCATTGATCAAAGAGGCGATAATGCCGACCCCACACTTCAGATTGAATTCACGCCTGGTCAAATACATGTGGCTACATATACGCCAGCGCGAGTCGTTTAAAATTGTTACCAAATGTTTTACGATCGCGTTCATTCGTTTGCATTTTTATCGCGAAATTCCTTGTCGCGCGTGAAGGGAGGCCAGGCAGGCAGGGCGGTCGGTCGTCGTCTTCGTCTCGATTTTCCAGTCTGTGCTCGCTGCTACTGCTGGCCTGCTCAGCCTTTCCAGACGGTTTGCCACCCCGGTGACCCCTGCCTCTAGCGGCTTGCCCGGCCCGGGGTCGTTGACCCCCTCCACCACCGACCTATGCAATGGCCGACGCCCGGCTTCATTAGTTCGGGGTTATCTCGGCGGTTTACTATCTCGGCGCAAGGCTGGCACCTAATAAAAAAAAACAGTAATGAATTCTTCCCAGTGGGCATCGAGGTTGAGCTGTGTGTGTACTGATCGACGGATAGTGGGTTTGAGCCCAAATGGGTTCACCCGACTATTAGGGTTTTTGGGGGGTTATTATTGCAAATAAGTTATAATGGGGTTTATTGGGGCTTTTATTTAATTACTTGTGATTATTGTTCTTATAATTTTTTAAAATAGCATTTTTTTTCTTCTAATTATTACTATGTTTTGCTATTGTTTACTATTTATAGCAATTTATTACAATGTTTGCCGAGTTTTATACTAGGTGCATGCAATTTTAAAATAGTAATTTATCAATCAGACTGTGAAATTTCTATGTGAAAATGAAAAGCCACCCTCTAATGTTTTTCACCAGCACACGCGAAACTAGAACAATGCCGCCAGACGGATCAAATTATTCTCGCCAAATATTCTAATTATTGTTTCGTTTGGCAGACCTCGACGTGTTTATGAATGAAAAATGTGACGTCACACGTCACTGATCGATAACATACCCCCCCCCCCCGTAAATCTCCTCCCACACCCCGCCCCACCCGTTGTTGAATTAGTTATGGCCAGACAACAACCTTTTTTTTCTCATTTTCGTCCACGTGATATTCGCTGTAGTTCGCAACTTGTAGCGCGTCTGGTTGTTGGGGGTGTACGAGCGTACCTGCATGCCATGCTGTTCCAGCGGAGGAGCACGGGATCTAGGACAGCCGGCGACGCCGCCTGCTTTATGTCCACGCCTATCGGGGCGATGACGGGGTAATGGCCGCTTCTTCCGAACCGCCCACGCTTGCTTTTTTTTTCATTTTTTGTTTTTGCGGCGCCCTTGGTGAATGCACCGATACTGCCTGTAGTACTGCGTGTGGCACGTATGCCCGAGGGTCGTTCTTGCATTTCCGGATTTCTCAGACTTGCGCTATAGTTGTGGTTTAGCAGTTCGTTCCTTTTGAAAATGAATCTGGTTTCAGTTCACGTTCTTCCTATGACGAAGGGAACCAGTTCCCTTTCCTACATAAATGAAAAGGAACCTGGCCGTTCCCAGTTTTTTTTCAAAAAGAACCTGGAACTGTTTCGTTCCTTTTCCATTCCTTCGGTTAAAGAACATTGAAAAATATATACCGAATGGTGTGTTCACAAAAATGTTTTGATTAAGTAAATGATGACGCCAACGGCCTTAAAAAAATTGGGGGAACATCTGCTGATTTGTGGACGCAGATCAAAATCTATAGCAATTTCTGTTTGAGGACGTAAAATTGTTCCGCTGTCGACACGCTTTAAAAAATGTTCTTCTGTACACAGAAAAGGAACCTCTGTTCCAGTTACTCAAAAAAAAAGGAACGAAACTTGAACTTCCTAGGAAAAGTAATCTATTCGTTCCTAAGTTCCTCAAAAAAGGAACCAGCTCCTAGGAAAGGAATTTTTTCTTTCCGTTCCTACCTACAAATACTGCGGACTTGTTGGATTGGGTTGCTGTATGGGGTCTGCGCTTTCGTCCACAATGACGCTCGCTTCGTCGTTGTGAACTGGCTCAACCGTAGAAAATAATATTAATCGTAAATAATGAGTCAGAAAATGAGATATTAAATCGCGTGTTCGCTCAAAAGGATACTCTGGTTACAACGTAGCACACATTTACAGCCGCTGCGAAATATTTGCTTTACATTTTCAAATATTTTCTATGGTGAGCGTTCAACAATTTGTAGGTTTCCTTTTTTCAGTGTAAATAAATGGAAGATTCCGGTGCAATCCAATCCCTGTGAGGGGTGATCACGTGTCTTCCACTGTTTTTTCCATTGCACGGGAAGCGTTGCGTTATTACGCATCAATGAGAGACGCTTCATGCCAATGCTTGTTGCTTTTGGACGTGCGTTTGGTGTACAGTGGGGCCGGATGTACCATTGTGCTAGCGCCACCATTTTTTTCATTAGTCATAACTGTTGCATAAAAAATGTATCTCTACGCGCTCCAGAGACCCGGCAAAATATCCTGCACTCTTAAAAGACCAAAATTATGGCAACAAACCACACAGTACTAAAATTCCATTTTGCTGTTGAATTTCCTGTCGGTGGGCGCCGTCACCTTCGGAACAATTGGGTATAGTAAACGGGCTTTGAAATTGAGCTCTGGCAAGACTTGGGGGGGGGGGGGTCTTGGGATGATAAACACCCACGCTATGCTATCTCGTCAACAAACAAGCGAAACAGTCTGCAGCCGGTCCAAGCTGTGAATGACGTAATTGTGTTCATGATAAACTAAGAAGCGCGCTGGAATACCAGGGCTTGTACTTTGGGGGTCAAAAGTTGAGGGGTGGTGTGACCGGAGAGGGTAATTTTATGGGGAGGGCTGGGTCATCGTATGTGTGGTAACAGCAGGGGTCGGGCACTCTTTGGTGAGTCAGTTGTGGAAGGGGATGTGGGGGGGGGGGCGTGTGTGGTGGACCCCCAATGATAAAAGATCTGGGAATGGACATGCGTCTGGATCCTGATTAATTAGTTTGACTTGGGGTTCGTCTTGTCGGGAGGGAGGGGGGGGAGAACCTGGCAGAAGGGAATGTTGCCGTTAGTTTGGTTATCGCCGTGCCAGTGGTGGGGTCAAGGGCGTCATGTCCTATACCAAAACAGTAGTGAGGGACAGTGGTTCTCGGACATTGTGGAAGACGTATGAAATTAGGGCCTTCAAGTTTAGATCAAATTATAATCCTAAGTAATCCTTTGCTCTGGTGTTCTCTAGGTTAAATCTTTACATCCAGGGTATTTCGCTAGGTAAGGCGAAATTTGCCTCTGATTCCAGTATCTTCCTTGGAAAATAAATGTAGGGCGAAAGATCCAATCATATTAAAAAAGCCAACACAACGGTATCCATTGTGGTCGGAATTCAACAATTACAGTTGAAGTTTGTATATATATATGGACTAGAATAGGCGCCCCAGTTGCAACGCAGCGCTAGTCCCGAGTATTGTCTACGAAATCCCTTTGATTCAAGTGAGACTTCCTGTGGATAATGAGCCGGGACAATAGACGTGTGTTTGTGTTGTTCGGTTGCGAAATATCGCGCCGAGGCTTATTTGGCCAGGTACGGTGCTATAGGTATGCAGCATGTACCGCCTACACGTGAAACGCACAATCATTTTGTTCATCGGGGTGCCCTGGTGAATTTAATTTGCTTTGCGAAATTGGTCGATGCAACAAACATGTGCGGTTACATATTGACTCCTGTCGATTGTGTAAACATTAAAAATATGTTGGGTACACGTGCTGATTTAATGCGATTTGATCCTGAAACCGGGAAATCGAATATCAGAATCGTTGTCCAAAAGCACTGTCAAATTGCTAATTTTGAAAGCACTGTCAAATTGCTAATTTTGAAAGCACTGTCCAATTGCTAATTTTGAAAGCATTGTCCAATTGCAAATTCCAAATGCTTTGACAAATTGCTAATTTTGAAAGCATTGTTCAATTGCTAATTCATATGGGGTTGACAAATTGCTAATTTTGAAAACACCGTGAAAGTGCTAGTGTTGAAAGCACTGACAAAGTGCTAATTTTGAAAGAATTTATTTCACGTTGCTAGTATTGGAACCCCTCGCTCTTCTCCGGAACGCCACCAGATGGCACCCGTAACTATCATGCACGGAGGCCGGTAACTCTGTGCCAAATGCTTGAAGTCGCAAAGGCTATGTGCACACGGGTGACTACCTTTATAGGACTCCTCCAGCTATACTGCAGATTGGCTACCGTAACAACTGCGTGTGCCGGGCACGGTTCAGATAGTATGGCGATTTAGATAAATGACATTGCCATTTGCCGAAATTGATATGGAGCAAAAGGGAAGATCGATATATTTAGACGAGAAAGAAATCGTTTGAGCGAACAGGCACGTTTCGTAGTCACCCGAAATCGCGGGTCGCTCGATTGCGGTTTCAAATTTTTATTGGAGCGCGCGTTTAAGCTTGCCTTGACAGATACTGCAGCTGTATTTGCTAATGCTGAAAAATGGAGATTGTGATAGTTGATTTTGCGGTTAGAATTTTTGCAGTTGAATATTGAATGCTAAGATAAAACATTTTTCCGAAATTAAGAGGTTTTTTTACGAAGTTCAGTTTATTTCCATTATTCATAGCAGTTACGTCAAAAAGAATTTGTACAAAATCTTACAAAATCTTTTCGTTGAATCAAAACAACGTTGAACTGAATTGAAATAACCCTGAATAAAAGTAGAAAAAAACCATATGGAGTTTTTTAATACAGTGTTTTCAGTGGCGTCTGCGCTTTCGTAGCAACTTTTGCTTTCTTGCAAATGAAATTTTCTGAGATGGTTGAGTTTATTGTTCCCTTTTTTTGTGCGTTAATGTTATGCTTATATAATCGCACATGAAACGTAGTGTTGTATACATCCGACGTACAATTTTTCACTTATTTTAATTATGTTTCTATTCGCCCTTTACGAGTTCGTTGGTCAATGCCAACCTCATAATTTCTTCAACCTCTGCGGTCTACGTTTTCAAATTAAATTTCCTGACGCTAATTTTTTCTCGCCACCACCCACCTCTCCACAACTTCACACCTTAGCGGCAACTCTTTTACCACCACCTTTCGTGATTCTGTTATTGGATTTTGTGGAATTTGTGCACCCTCTCAGGGTAATTGTTTCTGAAGAACGTAAAAACAGTCTTGCGCGTGTTGTGTGCATAATGCGAAGTTTATGGACTAACCACCGTTGGGTTGTGGGAAATCCACTTCTGCGCTGCTGCAAGACTAGCCCGTTGAAACCTTAGAGCTTACGTGATTTCTCCAAACCAGACAAACAAAGCAAGGCTTAAAGGTGAATAGGTCTCTGAACCTTTTGTTATTTTGCCGTAGCCCGTAGCCTACTTTCTCTTGTTATTGTTTTGATTGCTGTCCTGTGCCTCTGTGGCAGTTGGTGTTCAGAGTACCTGGTTGTTTTTTGCTGTTCTAGAAACCTGAACAACTATCGATTATATTATCGATTGGTTCTATTCTATCGCACATGTCGACGCTCCTGGCGGCGAATGGAGATTGAGGCGAATAAGTGCCACCTGGTCTTACATCTGTAAGATGTAAGACCAGATGGTTCTCCTTTGGTTTCCTTGAAATTTTTTGTTTTTTTCCTACAGGAGATTCTGTACACATCGTGTCACCAAGGCAATATTTTAAAAAGAATATTGACCTTGGAAATTATCAATTATTAGAATAAAATATTTATGTGCTCATTACATTTGGACTTTGGTTAATAATTACATGTATGTGGTATAAACGGGTGTGGCCACCGATATAGATTTTGATAAACAATGTTCATGATCTGCATGATTCATACAGGTACGGCCATTCTGTTATTGATTTTTGATAAGAAACGTTAATTGTCTGCATGACTCGTACTGATAGGCACAGAGGCTTACGGCCTTCTGGTTTATTAACCCTTTTTTTAGCGCTGCTGCATAAACAGTTGACCCGACCGGGCAAACAGAATATACGCGTAATTTTAACAGAACGTAAACGGGAAAGGTGAGACACTGAACATATTAGTTTTGTGCCAGGTAGTGGGCATTACGATCATTTTTTTAACTTTTTCTTCGCTTGACTATTTTTAAGTCAGCTGGTTTCTGAAATATTAAGATATCAACAAGTTTATCCAGCTATATAGGAAATCATTTCAGTCTACTGAACTTAAAGAAATCCAATAGACTTAAATCGTCCATAACTTGCTGATGATGCCATAACTTGGTCTAGATGAAACTCATACAGAGAACCGTGTGATTTTAAACATTTCTTAATTGTATTTCTAATTTAGGTTATTTACGATGTCTAGAGGTTTTTTCTTTCGTAATTTTGGAATGTAAAAAACATTAATTTTACCCCTCCCTTCATTATGTTGGAAGTGTATTGGCCTCGTTCTTTCTCGTCTTTATTTTTTAATTTTCGGAAAAAAGTAAGAAACAAAAACAAAGTTGTTTGTGTTTGTAATGCTCGATACCGTGGAGCCATGGTTAAGCTTCTCTTCCACGAAAACGTCTAACGTCACTCAATTCAACTTCATTGTTTTCTCCCGTTTATCGTACACGTACAGCCCAACCACAATATTAGTTCACGTGGATATTGTTTCATCACGTTTGACCCCTTGCACCCTGGCGAAACGAAACTGAGGTCGTGTCAGGGATGATGGGGTTTGTTTTAAGAGCCTAACACGCCGAAATGAGTGGCTGATATTTTGGCACCCACGTGGTTTTTGTATTGTTATTAGCGCTGACGATCTGGCAAGTGAGGGATGATGGGAGAGTGGGATTATTTCGGACATGGACTGGCGAGAAAACCATATTAGCGCGAAACGTTTCCTATGCCCGGGCATGTAAATTGCTGCCGCCGGTACCCCGCGGCGAGACGGGCCGTATTAAAAAAACAAAAAAACTGCCAACATCAAATATTTCTGAGAGATCCTAATGGGTTTGTTGCTTCTGTATCGTAGTCCGGCGAGCTTCCATTTCCTCCTGAGACCTTCCAGTTCCCGGTTATCGTCTGCGGTCGGAACCGTTCGAATTTGTCGTATAATAATTGGTTGGTTCTGTGGTTTGTTTTTGTGTTTGGCAGCCAATCGCCTCTGATGACAAAAGCTGCTGCTGTGGTATAATAATAATAAATAATAAAAAGAATAAGTAATACAGTCTTCGTCTCGTAATGAAAATTCATTTGTATGAGTGCTACAGGTTATACTACTGAGCAATTGTCTCGACGAATAAGAAATGTATTTTTTTATTTGAAAAAAACTTAATTATAAAAATAATTCATTTGTGTACTTGATACGTCTGAGCATTTCCCCCATCAAATAAGGACCGGTATAAAATGTAGAAACAGAGAAACTTAAGACTATCTAATTTATTTAAGGACCGGTATGTTTTTGTTTAATGTTAAAATTTTAATAAAAATGTTTTAAACTTAATAATTAATTCTATTACAACTGCTCTATTATTCGCAAGGAAGGGGATTGTACGGGGATCCATGGAGGATAAACAAAAACATTATCGCGTTTTATTTTTTGGCGACAGCAGCGTGCGCTAATGGCGTTCTCCACGCAACAGCGCAAAAATCATTTTACAAAACAAAACATGGTACCCCGAAGAAGAAAAAAAACCAAAAAGTGGGTGTAATTTGGTGCGCGATAAATACATTATCCCCCGACCGAACACCCTACTGACAGCCTAATCATTTAATTTGGAATCGGTGGCGGCTTACGAAAACGAGCCTCGGCCAGCGGGCTGCCTCCATCCTCCGCCGCTGGTTAATGGGGGATCGGCGGTCGTTGCTCGTGTTCGCCGGTGCCACGCTGGACTGGTTTCGCAGGTAGATGGATGTGAGCCGAATGTGGCCGGAACGAGCGCGCGCGTGGTGCGGCGATGTTCCATGATATTTCATGTACACCCCCGATGTTTCTCCCTAGTTAATTTGGTCTGACCACGAGACTAGCTTCCCATGTGAACTGCTCTTAATGTACCCACATGGGCACGCGCGTCTTCCAAATCGGGCGGGGGGAGGCTGGCAGATCGGGTGGTGGGGCAAAGAGATGTCATGGCTAGAGTGCACAAGCCCTTGTCTGTTAAAATACCGTTCAAGTCGGTCAAAATAGCACCAAACCGTTTCGCCTGATTACGCATATCGAAAACGTATATTTTTATCAGCCGTTGCTAACTACAGGCCTTGTCGATCGTGCGTGAGATTCAAAGACGCAAGAAGTGGTAGACTGATTAACGATGATTTCGGTTGGCGTCTTACGATAAAATGACATCCATGAACGGCGCAAATCCACAGTACTATCCTTCCCATCCTCTATCTGTAAGATTAGCCCATGGATAGCCGATTCTAGGTCATTTGGGTTCGTTGACCAAGTTGTTGGGGGTGGCCGCCATCTTAAAGCGCGGATGCCACATGAGTCTGCAGAATACAACGCGTGTTAGACAAAGTAATGCAAATTCGACCATATAACGTCTTTGGTTTCTCGTTAACAAAAATAAATGATAAATTAATCATAGATTAACATGGCTGTCGGAAATATGTGTTCTTAAAGATTACGCGATTGTTAAGTATCACGTAGATCGTGTATGTCCAATCCATTTGACTGAACGTGCCTGAACCTGAAGCCTGTTTGGAGGGGCAGCAGTACGAGTAAACGAGTCGTCTCGTGCCTAGACATTATTTATTTATCTCCCAATTTTTCCTTCATTTGCCGGCCAGTAAAACCGACTGATGACTATATTGGTCTTTGACGACGGGCAAGCAACAACAGACAGTCTGCCGTACGTCCAACCATAATCGCAAAATTCATGTACGTTGTATGCGATGTTCTTCGTTCATCGGGTCAACAGATGGCAGCAGCTGCGTGTGTGGGCGATCAGCGAGCGGAAAAATCTATTCTGGGTGTCGTTGGCTTTGGCGGGTGCCGGAGGAGTCAATGTCATTGTCATGCGAGACACGCGCGCGAGCTTTCGAGCGTGCCCTGTGTTGCTGCTTGGGTGCTAGGGGTGGCGGGGGGACTATCGTGTGGCCAGGCAGGCAGGCGGGGGGAGAGAGAAAGTATGAATAACGAACGACCAGTTATGTTGCGCCGTACTGGACATCCACATTCCTAATCCTGGTGCGTGCGGGGATAGTTTGCTTGTATAAATATAGCGCCGGCTACGATCAGCTATCCGAAGACCACGGGTTTCATCAAATGTGCAAACAAAATAGTCAAAACAGGAAAAGCCCAACTTGAAAATATAAGACATGAACGACTACAGGCATGACCCTTAACAATCGAAAATGCCAAAATGTGTGCTAGTGTTCGCTCGCCGTAGCGCAGTGGTAGAGCATCCGCCATGTGTGCGGTGATCCCGGGTTTGATTCCCGGATCGGGCTGTCGTTATTAGGTCCCGAGGTACTGGGGAAAATGCGCCCCTCCATAATTGCTCAAGTGATTAGAAAGAAGGGTACATAATCTCCTGTTGTGATATTCAAGTATTTTTATTTTAAAAATAATTCATTTTTGTGGAATTTGCTAGGTGATTTTGTTCGGTTGTGATCATGATAGACAACATTGTGTGGTCGTCTTTCTAGTGAACCAAAAACAATATTTGAAACTGCTCGTACTGTTGGAATTTAACATTCCAAATGTTCATTTTGCACCTGAAGAAACTAGAAATAGAAAATCTGTTATTTGATTGATATTGAATTCGCTGGTCTTGCTAAAGATAATCGGGCCGTGGAAGGCACAAATCGACTAGTTGCTATATCGTCCTCTCCTCCCCCTCAGTGCCGCCCTCACATACGGAGAAAAATTGCGTTTTTGCCTTGCCCACCAACTGGAATCCAATTTGTGCAGCAGAATTATTCATGGACGCGTTAGCTGGGGGAGTTGGATGGTGGTTGGTTGGTTGGGGTAGGGAAAGGTGAATTCAGCAATTGTGAATGCCTCGTGCTCACGAAATCGTTAATTGGCTTATATTTGTCTCCACCGCTCGCTCGGCAGGCAATAAAAATTAAGAGAAACGCGGTTCATAGATTTATTAATCGATTTTATCACTGTCTGCGCCAGACGAGAATTTTCACGAGCATCTCGTTTCTCGCTAGCTGATCTGTGTGAATGAGGAGAATGCGGCTAGACGTTTAGTGAGCACTGTTGATCGTCAAGATCTGGGTGTGCGGGTCTTTGCCGAGTGTCCCGTTTTCTGTGTTGTGCAGATGCGTCGTGGTGAAAGTGACTTGTTTTTATTTTTTTCTAACTTGTTTACCACTTCATGGCCGCGATGTATGGTCGGACTTTTATATCTGGTACCAAAAAAAAAAGAAAATAATAATAATGAATCTCACATTTCAGACTAACATTTCAGGGTCAATCGTTACAGGGTGCCCATAAAAAACCAAGCCGCCAAAAATCTAAAACGTAACTGAGGACTCACTGATGAGTGCAATTTTCTCCGGGACGAGTCTCAAAGGCATTTTGGCTCATAAATATGGTTCTGATAGTTTGTTTCGCACCAATGTTTTATCTTTTTTTATATAAACAATCAAAAGAGTTTCCATTGGAAAATACAAACTCTGTAGTCGAAGACTTGCATGATGTGCACGGAATAATCACCAGAGTTAAGACTAGTGCCGAAAAACAGTAATTTAACGATATTCAGGTACATTAATTTTGCGGTTCGCGGTTCTTCGCTGTTTTGATTAATTTTAATTGTTAATCGAAACAGTCATAACTGACATACTCGTATTACCGGTAAGTATTTCATATTAAGGATTATAAATTTGTGCGGATATTTGTATGCCACGGTTAATTTTTTTTTTAATCGGGTGGAAAAGTCTGCGCAATTGTTTATTGGTTTATTTGAATGTGCGTGTGCTGACTTTCCACCCTGCGTGATTCGAAAATGCAGATTGAGTTGAGGACGCGAGCGGAGGGGGGACGGGATCCCCCCTTGATTCGTTCCAAACAATTTGTTTGAGAACGACCATTATTTAAATCTGCTTTTATTTGTCTGAGAATCCCTTCCCCACCGTCATTGTAGGGAGCATCGTGTGCTATAGTAATATCGTGGTAATCGTACCGTGTACTTTCAGTTGCTACTGTAACTTGCTATAACACGAGCCGTATGGGTTATGTGTGTTTTGGAGGGGTAGTGGAATCGATCGACGAGAGCAGCATGGGTTTTTATGTCTGGACTGCGAGTGTACTAGCATTCGGCTGGGTCTATGAAAAATGGTTTTTTAGACCACCGGAGCTAAACATGCATTTATAGAATCGATATGGTTTTTCTGCATACAGTTTTCCACATGTCATTCCCACGAGGACTAGATTCTGAAGTTCTCCCATTTGTGAAGTTACTGTGTTGAGATTTTATAAAAATAAGACGCCCACTCGAAACTGTTGCTTTTTCGATATTTTATCATCGAATCGGGAACCCCCAAATGCAGGGATTTGGCAGACCAGGGGGATAGATAGTAGTGTTCATGCGGTGGCAAAGTCGGTTTGTCTCACGCCTTCTCTTCAATGGAACAAAGCTGGCGAGGACAAAGCGGTGTACGGTTAGACTACGGTTAGTCATTTCCCCCGGCTACCACAATTGCCGATATGTTTAGCCGATATGTTTCAGAAATATTTTTTTTATACGCGTCCCGTTTTTTAGTTGCTGCATTGCATCAGCCGTTGCGAAGATTCCAGTCACTCTGGGCTCGATCGTTGCAATGGTACGGCCAACTGGGCTCTAACCACTTTCAGCTTTTTGGGCGCGTCGCATGTACGAGGGCGGGTTCCTCTCGGCTCGCCGGCTGTATACATTTAATGTAAAATCGATGAACGAACCAACAGGCGGCGTCACGTGATGGATGGGTTCCTTTCCCCCCCAATCTCGTTCTCACTCCACTCCCCCACCCTCTACAAGTCTGCTCTAAATATGGCCAAGCCACTCCCATAGACTGGTAAATTCGCCGGGCGAATCGATTCCGCATATCGTATCCCCGAGAATCGTTGTTCCAGATTCATCCCGCCCGTCGCTATCCAGACCGAAATCTTGTTGATCAGACAGCTTTTTTTTTTTTCGTGGCGGGTTGAGCTCGATCAAGACTAGATTTGGCCTCGAAAAAAAAATGAACCATGTCTTGGTTGAAGCCGCATTTTATGCACTGAATGGCGTAATAAGCTTGGTGAGAAAAAAATAGCAGCTTGCACCCGACCCTATCATAAGAAAAGAAAAAATATCTCTCCTAAATTATCCGTGTATAAACAATTTCCTAAATAGAAGTGCGTTCCTAAAATAACCATCCTCAACCAACTGTTTCTAAAATATTTGAGGTCTTAGCTCAAACTGAGTTTGGAGTAGACTAGCTTAAAAACAGGAAATACACAGTGCAAAGTTCTACGTCAGAATTTTTCTTTGCAAATTTTTTTTTAAACAGGAAATTCGTTAGCATTATAGGCAGTTTTTCTGCACGTAGTAAAAATATAAATATAATTTAAATGTGACTCCCAATTTCAATATCTATTTTCTACCGAAATTGTCAACAGTGGAACGGTCTTGTCTCATACGGAGCAAAACAATTAATTTACATGTTTAATCATCGCGTCTAGGCATTGAGGTGATTTCAAATTTCATTAGGACATCTCATTTTCGCTATAAGCAGGTCATTGACCCCGCCCGCCCCCTCATAGACGTTCTCTGCTTTTTTATTGGTTTTATTGTATTTGTAATATCGTTGTACAATTTTGTGAATGGGTTCAATCAATCTGGCGTGGTGTGCGGTCAGGCTTTAATCTATTTGCCGAAAAAAAAAATTGAGACTTTATTGAATACTTAAAAAACCAGTCCATTAATTTCAGGATTTGTCCAGCACCAGCCAATGTGTGTGCATTTGAAGTATCTTACGAAACCACTTTTCAATTTATCATTGAAATTCAAACTATATTTGAAAATAACCAGACTGACGTCCAAATACTTTGCCACCTTTATATCTGGTGGTTCACTTTATTCGAAATGCCACCGGCCCTCTCCATGCGATTGTGATTGTCACTGAAACACTTTAGACACCAGAGTCGAACAAATTTCACTCCCTCATCGGCTGATCGCTCTCTATCGCATCCATTCCTCCACCCACATGTACTACACCCACTTGTCACCTCCCCCACGCCGTTCCGATCGAGTTTATGGGAGTTCGGTGAGGCCACCCTACTACCACCAGCCCCTTCTCCCACCCCCTGCCCGGATCGTATCCCATGCAGCCACAGTAGGCCCATTATTTTATGTCGGTCTGCTGGCCTCTGATGATCCCAGGCTATACGGCGGTATGCCGCCGCGCGAGACAAATTGCTCGTACAGTCGGCATTGCCCGTGTGTACAGGGTGTCTTCAAAGCAAACACACGGCAATAGCCTCTTGATTGCGCGATTAAACTCGTCTTTTGAATTTAATCCTGATATTTTAAATGCTGACCTAGCCCACCCGGTACGATCCGTCTAGCCCAGTGGGTATTGCAACCGTCTGCGGTGCAGGAAGGTCCCTGGTTCGATTCCCGGTGCAGGCTCTCGTTTATTCGATCCTGGGCTACTGGTGAAAACGTGCCCCTCACATATTGCCTAAGTAACACGAGGGATACCGAATATCCTGTACCTATGTTCAATACAGTAAAGTTAATTCCCAATTAAATAAAAAAATAATAAAATTCGCTAGAATTGTTTCGATAACCGCTGTGCGCAGAATTGAATACTGGGGAAGGGAACAGATGTTTGAGCTCTAAGCATGGCGGCAAATTTGTGTGCATATCGAGATGCGAAATTTCTGCCATATCACGGTTTCCTCCGCCACGGAACTTCACCGAATCCATCTTTCATCATCCGCATCTTTTTTATTTTTTTGTTTCATCTCTCTCCTCAATTTTTGTTCTTGGAAAGTGCATGAAAAAGCATTTTTATAGCGTTACGTGCTACTGTTAAGCGTGTATCCTGTCTCTAGTCTTCCGTAAAACCATTTGCCGGGTTTTGCTTCTGTCTCTTCGCCTCCCCCCCCCCTATCCCTCCTCGTTACCCCTCGCCGGCAATATGTCCTCCCGAGATCTCAATCGGAGCGGGTAGGATTATCTGGGATTTCTTTCGTTCGTACAAGTTCATGTAAACAGGTTCGTAAATTTGAAGAAAGAAAAAAAAAATCCGCTGGTTTTATAGCAATTTATTATCGCTGGAAAAAAATCTAGAAAAAAATAAAAAAAGATTACGCGAGGTAAATTGCGCTTAAGTTCACATAAATTGAGATCAAAGTTGACGGTACTTAGCTACCCGCGAAAATTGCCGCGCGTGCCCGGGTCAACATTGCGCCCCAGCACTCGCTCTTTGAGTCTTGAGCTACCGTTGGCATCGTGGCTAGGTGTAGTGTGTGATCGCCTTCAATACTAAAGACGCGGGTTCGAATCCCGATAGACCCCCGGATTTTTTCGGGCAAGAAAAATTCGTGCCTGCTTTTGGAATTGAAAGTAAAGGCGTGGGACCCGTGCCTGTGCGTTGACGGGTACACGTTGATGTTCCATATTTAAGTCGGAAGCCTAAGCTAGGCCAAATTCCAAATTACCGGTCGCTTCCTGGGGAGTGAGCTTTGAGACGAATACGTCAGCAAGCCTCCTCAGTATTTATATGAGGTGATTGCCGCGCCGAGACATACTATCACAATATGTGGGATTAGGATTGGAGGATCGCGACTTTACCTCGGGATCAAATATACAAAAGCCTTAGCCGGGAATCAAACCCAGGATCGCCGCACACATAGCGGATGCTCTTCCACGAAGCGTACAATCTGTGCAAAAACAAACATTACGTCGATCGGGCTCGATTACAAAAAAAAACCTCTTTAGCTTGGGCTATGGATACTTCCCTTGGCTTGCATGGAAAGAACTGGTTATCTAATGTTGCAGATAGGATGACGGGGGGTCTTGTGAGGATGTAGTGATGGGGTGTTCCCCATGCTCGAATAGTTTGCCCGGCCATTTTAGTGCTGCCAGCCAGCGTTTAACGACTCGGGAGTTGGCTGGGCGGCGCGCGCGAATCGTACAAGCTGGTGGAAATGAGACTAGCTACGACAACTACGTCGCACTTCCAAATGGTAAGGCTCGACCAGCGTGTCGCTCTATTCCGTCCCATATCTTGTACAACTGATCCGGTCGCGCCAGGCTTGTCGGAGCGCACTTTAATATGAGAGGGTGAATGAGTTTGTTTTGCTGGATTGGAAAAGGGGGGGGGGTAACGGTCTCCTTTGTGTTCACTTGTTTTGTTGCCGCTGTGCCACTGGTTTTGGCTCCTGTGCCAGTGATTTTGGCTGGTACCAGAAATAACTTGAGTTTGGTTGCGACGATTGCAGCAAATGTAAGCAATGACAATGAGTTGAAAAAATAACTAGATGCCAAGAAGCTTAACTAATTTTGAGTTGAAATATTTTGACCTGTGATTTTGACCATTTCTCATCTGCATGTATTTTTAAAATTTTTTTAGTGACTTCGGCTTTGAGTTCATATAGGGTTACCTGCAACTTAACGCTGATAACGTTCAACTAATTTTCATTCATCAAACTCTTTTTTTGCTTGTTTTGTTCGCTTCCAATTTTTTTTTTTGAAAACCAATCCATTAGGATATCGCAACGAGAGGACATGTGAATAATAGAAAGTGAAAATTTGTGTTTCGGTAGGACTAAAAGTGAAAATGGGTATATCGTGTAGACAGCGCTGTGCTATTTTCGTGACATCGAAACAAAAAACGTCCGCTTATGCAAATGCAGATCGTTGCCAGGTCTGCATACCAACTTCGGGACGAAATATTTTTATTCCGTTCAGGCTGGATGTGTATGGGTGGGCGTGCGACTGTGGGGGTGACGCTTTGCCCGGTTACTAGATGGCGCCGCTTGTCGTGAACGACCGGGGTTCTTTTGAAGAGTGGGAGGGAAATTCTGGTGATCAATTTGTTTCAAACTTCCCGATGACTGATTCCAAAAGTCGAATATTTAGCGTAGACAACACTCAATCTGTTGTGACAGAGAGCTGAAAACGTTTCATTGGTTTTACAAAAACTTAGTTTCCTTCATGTTAATCAATTGAATTAAAGTAAAGCTTGCGACACGGTTCCTCTCCGGACTTGCATATGATGGTCCGTTGTTTTTGTTGTTGACCGAATATGACTGTCAACTGGCTGCAAACGTATTACGCCAGCAAGCACTCTGCAAGCGCCATCTATACTATAATTTGTAAGCCCCACCATAGCCCTCCTCTTCCCTAAGGGGGCTGCTTGCGGTTAAGCTACGACGCAACCTGTTAATTTTTGTAATTCGCAAAGATTAAATGTTTTCGAATCTGGGATCGTTTTTATTTGTTTTTTCGTTGAAAACAAATACAATTATTTAATTACAAATGAATACTCGTGGCCTCGAGAGGATACTCCTCAGACTGTCTAGGTCTCGCTTCAACTAACCCTCTGAATACGCCATCTATAAAAAAACCTCATGTTGGCCAACGCGGCTTGGATATGGCGTTTACTGGTAGCTCGATTAAAAAGAGATCGTTGTTTGTCGCGCGATACGTGGCGCTTTCCACAAGATGGCGACGCTCTCTACGACATAGCGACCCCCTCCCCCTATTTTGGTATATTTTTTTTGCATTTGGTGATGGTGGCCAGACTGGCTCATGACCGCTCACTCCATGCAATTAAAACGAGAGTGCACGACGTTATCCCACCCCCTCCCCTACGGAAAACATTGGCAGAGTCACGACCGAATGGTGCGTGCTAATACCGCCCCCTCCTCCTCCCCATAACTATTCACATCACGAATTGAAACGGCCTGAAATAGTTTGGATAAACGTCGTCTGGACCAAATATGAGCGGATTCTCCGGCATCCGTAGCAAATATTTTGGGGAAGTTTTGTCGAATTGCTAGACGCCATCCAATAATTAAGAGGTGGAGGAGACATGCAAAAAAAAAATAATGAACAAAACTACATTTTTCTTACTACATTTCTTATTTGTTTTTTCCCCCCAGTGTGTGTAGATAGTTGACATTTTTTATAGTCTCAAATACAGAACCTATTACATTAGGATATTTTATCTTCCCCTTAAACTTGTTCTTTGGCCCTCTGGTGCTGCTTTGCTCGTAAATATTGTAATTGTATTTTTTTAATTCGTCATTTGCTGACGCCTTGGGGACATAACGACGTATAATAAGTGTGCGTAAAACGCAATATTTTATACCGACTGATTAGGAGTAAAGGAACGACTTGGGCTCGGGATCTTCTAGAACCCTTATTTTGATTCCCACGCTTCTTATTTCTCTTGGCAAGCGACAGATAAAGTCGCACAGAGACGAGTCTGAAAAAAAAATAAGAGCAAAGAAGTTGGAGGAGGAGTAGAAGAGAAGAAAAAAAATGTATATAATGAATGTATATACGGACGGGCAGTGAGCGCGTTGGAATTAGAAATAGAAAACCTCAGCCGCCGTCTCTCGCGCTCTTTCGCTGGAGCAAAAGTTCGAAGAACTCGAAAAGCAGCAAAAATTTCTATTTTAGGTCGTATTAGACACCTCGCGCATCCAGACTTAGCGCGCAATCGACGACGGTACGGGGAGCATGGGCGACGCCACAAAAAAAAGGAACTTGCAAACGTAGTGGAACTAATGGCGTGGTGCGCAGCGCCCCCCATTCGCGCTCTTCTTTAGCTAGACTCCTCTTCCGAGCATGACATGTGGTGGCAGCATCAGCATCCGAAACGACGTTGTTACGCGTCGTGCCGCCTGCAGACGTTTCTCATTGCCTTTGCAAAAAAAAAGTAAGAAAAAAAAAACCCTGTCGGGCTTAACCCTTTCCAATAAAAATAAGTCTCGATAACTGCCTGCCTGCAATTGCGTGTCCATGAAATTCTGATTTTTTTTTCGACTGTTACTGACTGGTTCGGTTACCGGCGGTGAGTTTTGCCGATCCAGGCGCCATCAGGCAGAGATTCTAATTACAATGCGTATCCGCAAGCAGCCCGGCGGGGGGCCTATGATGGGGATCAAATGACCAATCAAGGACGATAATACTCTATTATCACCACTTGTTCATTTCATAACTACTATATTTACAACTCTCCCAAGGAGGTGAAATGATAATTGAACCTAGCCTATGCTTCTGACCTAGGTAGGAATCTTTAACGTGTACCTGACGACGATCAGACACGGGTCTAACACTTCACTGCTTTATTTCCATTCCGAAAAGGCACTGTGTGTACGGATTTCTCTTGCCTGAAAATTCCTGAGATCTCTGTCGGGACTTAACCAGTAAATCCTGACACAGCATAGCTAACCACTAAGCCATACGGCACCTCATCCGGCAAAAAGTTGGCTGTTCCGCCGAGACGCTTGGTGAGTCCAAAACCAGTGGATGACTGTGGTTACCAGATGTCGTCTGTGTCAGTCTAGGCCAAGCCAGCCGTGTCTGCCCAGCCACAAACACCCCCTAATAAACAACAATGGCTAATATGAACGTGATACGGTAATGAATAGGTTGCGGCTGCAGGTGTTTTTCTCTATTGTGAGCGATTCATTTTCGCCTGTATCTGTTCCGTTCTGTTCTGTCGTTGTTGTTGTCGTCTGCTGTTACTGAAGCTGGCAGGTGTTTCGGTCGCATCCGTTTGTCTCTCAGATATGTTTTCGATTCTGTTACTTTTTCTCTACGTCTTTTTAGTTCAGATTTGACAGTGGTTGGGCGCATTTTGTCGATGTGCAGTGGATGAAAGGGTGTAGTGGGTTTTAGCCCGTAGAAAGGGTCGTCCGTTGAGCAATGATGGAATTGACTGGTGTGTTTTGAGACTGTCAGTGTTGGGTTCGTTCCTTTTGAAAAGGAACCGCTTACAGTTCCAGTTTCTATAAAAATAAATGGAACCTAGACGTTCCAAGTTCCTCAAAAAAGGAATCAGTTCCTAGGAACGGAACTCTGGAGACTTGATACGCTGGTAGTTCTCCTGGCAGAAACTGATTTATACAAGCGCGTAATACACACATTTACTAATGTGGCATGCTAATAATTACGGATTGTCTGTTTGTTCAGTAGATATAATTCTGAGACTAACTGGTTCAATGGATTGAAACTTGCAGTCAATCGCGGAGCACCCTGTATATGTCAAATACTGAAATGCCCCCATGCGGGCAAAATCGCAAACACCCACCCCAAACGGCAAGACGGGGTGGGGTGGATGACTCAATTCCTGGAATGAGCGTGACTCAGCGGGGAATTTTTTTTAGTGTGTGGTGGCCCCTGGCCCCGATGGCCACGCACTCTTATTGGACGCAGCCCGTGTTGGTGGAAAAAGATTGCTCCAGATTTCGAAATTGATGCGACTGGTGTTGGTGGTGGTATTGGAGCTTGTCATGCTGATGAATGGGGGAACGGGTGTTAAGTTTTAAGATTTAAAAAAATAAATAATGTGTGGTGCAGCTTGTTAGTTTGAGCTTTTTGGTGACTCGTTCTTGTTCAGGGTTACTTAATTCGATCTTCGATTTTGATAATTTAATTATTTTAAAATGTATGCGAAGTATCGATTTGACAACAATGATCAAAAATAAATCTACCCTATTCCGGCCCACAATGAGCATTTTTTTTGCACGTGGACGCGCTACAATTGCAATTAGATATTCTGTTGCAACCTGGGTGCGCTCTGGCTCTTGTTTCGCTTATATGGCGGTGACGAAATGACATCACCTTCTTGCCGAACAAAAGTTAAACGCGCCCAGAATCGAGCGCTTTCGATCGAAACTCGGTTAGTCTTTTCATTTACAAAGACTTTCCTGTGATGGAGTTTCTCTTGGTAGTTGGTATAGATACTGTATTTTCCGGAGACGTGTGCTCTCGTGGGTGTTGCGCAGCATGTGAAATTCCGTTAAGAGTCTTCCGCGTTTTTCGGGCACTCGCATCGTCAACGCCCCCTTCTTTTCTTAAGAAAACGTTTAAGGAGGCGGGTGGCGTGAGCGTCTCCATGACGTCCACCATATCTCTCTCTCTCTCTCCTCCATCACGCCCTTGGCGCGCGTGGTTCTAGGAAAGGATGACGTCAATAACGGTGACGTCATCTGCTCTGTCACCACCGGGTGTTTAGTCTTTCAGATATCGCCTCCTTTAAGATATTGTCGTCTTGGGTGAACCATATTGATCTAGATTTCAAAACTTTCATTTGTCACATTTTACATCTGAAACATGCAATACGCGAGTCGGGTTGCCAAATAATTCTAATACATAGTCAAATTGGCCTTGCAAAATGAAAGGCGGCATTTGTACAGATATTAAGAATTGATCACATCCAGGATACGATGATCGCAGATATTTAAAATATCCGCGTAATAAATACATGCATTTTCGACAAAAGTATGCAGTTTGCGGTGTCGATTTGTAACTCACTGGTGTATTTACAATTCTCAAAATTCCAACTAATTATTCTGGAATAGATAGATTTTCGTTTTTTTGTAATGTTTTTAGGTTGATAATAGGGTTAGTTAAAAAAAAGTTAATCATTAAAAAAAAGCTAATCGACTAATTTCAACGCGCGTGACTTTTGCAGTACGATTGCTCAAGAACTGCCCTTAATTAAAACGCACGATTGCTTTGATAAGTGAGTCTTTGTTTTTTTATGAGTTATAGTTAAGAAATATTTTTTTAATGATTCAACCATAACTTAAGATTTAAGTTCAACTGCGGCTTGAGCGGATCTGCAGCAAGTGTTTAATTAAGTCGTTGTGGCAATGGAGAAAAACATTTCTCAGTATCGTGATACAGCAGACCTTTCTTTCGCCGTTGTGTGTAATTATGCAAATGGACATTAATCTAAATAAATTTACTCACTGTCATGTTAATAGTCTGATAAAAATATGGCCCGACATTATATACTTGGTCATTTGCAATGGAATTGAAATTTGCCTGTTCAAGGAGCTAGGAAAAAAAAATGACTTTGATTATCGCTCCGGTGCAAATAAATGTATGATGCCGTTGAAATCTTTGTTTAATTGGCCGGTCATGATCCTAATAATAGCAGTGAATTTTTTTTAGCGTTAGATATTTTATAATTTTTTTTTTCAGTTGCCGTATGTATGAAGGGAAAATCCAAGGAAATTGTTGAAACCAAATAACAACCAATTTCGCCTCTTTTGGTATTTTCACGTATGATTCACGTGACGTCGTGACACTCAATTCAGATTCGAAATCAAAATAGTCACCCGAGCACCAGAAAGCACCTGATACACATCTGAAAGCTCCTTTGTCAGAGTGCTCCACGTATGTCATTATCGGCGCTTCCGTTTGTCGGACGTCGCGTTTGACCGATTATCCACGTCCTCGAATCCGGAAAGACTGCGAGCGCCTGTGTTAATAAAACGTGACGTAATGTACCTCGTGATGTAATGTAGCATGTAAGATTCGGTCTCGTAACCACCCAAATTTGTTTATTTGCTTACGCTTTTTTTTTACGTTTTTAGAAAGCAAATTTGGCGTGGCAACGTCTTCGTCTTCTGAATTTTTATTATTGTTATTTTTTTGTGAGTCTGCCCACTCGGGAGGTCTATGTAAACAACAACACAACGACTGAGCTCTCTTCATTCTCTATCGGTCTCGTGGCCCAGATAGAATTGCGCGACGCTTTTTTATCTGTCGGTCGGGTTGTCGCTCGCTATAAATGGCGTACGTCAACCCCTTCTTTTTCCTCGACCGTCAGAGGGCGGCAGCGGCGGCGGCGGTGCTCGTGGCGGTAGAGCGGGGTCCTGATAAAATTTAGGGACCAGCGGTAAAGTCAACAAGTGTGTGGTCTGTAGTCTGTACTTAAGGCGCAAACGGTGGCAGGATTAGGCTTTGTCGCTGTCAATGGGTGCTGCGCTTTATCGATAGGTGGCGCCTATTTTGTCCAGGCGGATAGAGCAACCGCCTGTGGTGTGGCGATCCCGGGTTCGATTCCCGGCTCGGACTACTTTTGACTCACGGGGTGAAAATTTTCCCCTTTAAAATTCTCTTTTTCAGTGATTTTCACTGGTGATTATTATTATTATCGATTTTCAAATAAAAGTATTTAATTAATAATTTGTCGCCGTTAGTGGCGCTTAGTCCTGGATTCCCTCGGAAACTTGTCGAATAGATATTTCTCAATCGGTGATCTGGTATAGCGAACTGAGTGTTGAGTTCATTCCTTTTGGGAAGGAACCGGTTCCAGTTCCCATTCCTCTGATAAAAAAGGAGACAGTTCCCGTTCCAGTTCCTATGTAAATTATTGGTACACATTCGTTCTTAAGTTTCTGAAAAGAGTAACCAATTCCTAGGAACGGAACGTTTCCGTTCTCTAATCTGATTCCCTGGAACACCACCGGAGGACAACACTTGACTGTCGAGCGCAGAGACCACACACCTGTTAATGTATTCTGACGCAGACCCGCAGTAAAACATATTAGATTATGGCAGGTGCAACAATAGGGTATTTTCATGACGTTGGCTTTGTTTCTGGTTCCTTTGGACCGTGCCGCCGTTGCCGCCGCCAATCTATAAATACATATCTGGTTCGCGTGACTCACTGGCGAGTTGTTGGTCCAACAAGCGCGACAGTGGCAGCACACCAACGAGATTAGATTGGATCAGTTTGGCACGTAAATAAAAAAAGATATGTGCGGGTAGATACGGGAATGTCTGGTCTTGTTTATAAAGTTCAAATCATTATTGGCTAAACAACGTTTGCCCGATGAAATAATTGGTTGCTGAAATAAAATGAAAAGAAATCCTGCGGTAATCCTTTCAAGCTTATATCGAACTGATAATCACTGTTAAAATGGGTTCTGTCTTTCGGAATTAAAAACTGACAATTTGTTGTTGGCACCTGGGTTCCTGCGTGAGACTTGGAGCGTGCAGGAGCTCTGCGATAACATGAGTTTGCATTTTTTGTTACGATGCTAATGGCTTAAATTGCTTAACATGAGATGATATTTTTTTAAACAGTTGGCGCGGATACCCATAAAGTTTAAATTGGCTAATAAATGTGCTTTCTGAACTGTTAAGTTAAAAATACTGTACCATGCAGTGTACCACCTCCCCCCCACTCCAAGCACACCTTGTCAGCTGCGAGGAGTCGTACACAAATTTGCCATTGTCTGTGCTTCACCTTTGTCGTTGTTGGCGGAGCTTTGTGCCATCACGGCATTATCATGCAGTGTTCAGTCGTGCAACGTAGGGCAGACACTTCGAAAAAAATAAATTTTAATAAGGTAAACGGTGGAATTGCCGATTTTTTAAGATCTGTTAATGATCTGATGGAAGATTTGTTAAATTTATTATCGTAGGCAAGAAAAGTTTGAAAGTTGTTCGATGAAAAACTAATGCAAAAATATATTAAAAATAAAACCTAATGTTGAGGTCAGCAATCGTGTAATGATTAAAATAATAATAAACTTTATTCTAAACGCCAAAAACAAAATTATAAATAGGATATAAAGTTTGTCCGATCATCTGTCAATTCAACAAATATGTTGTACAGAAAGTGAGATGTAATGTATCTATATATACAGATGATTGATGATGTTATTTGACCGCTTTTCAAACCCTGACCACGACTCACTCCCTCCAACTCTCACACCAACTTACCCACGTATTTTTTACCTGCAGAAAATTTAATTTCCAGGTTAGGGTTTAAAAAGCGGTCAAATAACATCATATATACAGGCTTTAGATTTCGCGGCTATTTTGAGTTTTTATAACTTTGTAAACCGCGAAAATTACAGCGAGCGCTAGGAGAAAAATAAGGTGTTTTTCTCCGCAACCTTCATGTTTAGAACAATGAGTGCCGATGTATTGTGACTTCCCTATTTCAGCGTAGAGAATCCTCAGAGTTGTCCAATAAATTGTCACGGTCTCAGAATTGTCGAATTGGGTCGCCTAGAGTCGCGCTTGCCAGCCGCTGCCAAGAACACAAAAGTTAGGATACCACAGGGATTGAATCATTGGAGGAGCGGAGAAGGGGGAACTGCTGCCAAAAATTGCGAGGCTGGCCCGCCATTTTCGGGCGCGCTCTTTTTGGCCCCGGTGGCAAGGGTGGGGCACATGGTGCGCGTTCGTTTGCTTTGTGCTGTACTGGTGTCTGGGGATGACAAAATTGTCTGTTGATTGTGTGTAGCCGCAGTTATAAACGGTTTATAAGGTAGATGGCGCTGTTGGTTCGCGATGCCGTGGATCGATAACCTTTGCTGTGTTGGTTTTTGCGCACTGGTTTTTAACGGTGGGCAAATCAGTGGGATGTTTGCGGTTGTCATTTGTCTGCTATGACTTTTGCAGCAATGTTCATATGAAATACTGTTTTGAGCGCCACAGAAAATTCTGTTTTGTTTTTTGGCCGAACACACAAACGTGAATTTAAAATTTATGTTTCATGACCATGTGGAAAATTTAATTTCCTCATTTCCAGTGTTATTTAATTATGAGTATCCGACGCAAATAGTTTTTTTTTTAAATATATTAACATATTTCCTAAATTGACATTTATTGGTTGTCAATTGATTTTGTATCATTCCAAACGCTTGAGCGGAGTTTAAGTGGAGAGGTTCATTTTCAATAGTGATCCGGAATCGAATAAACAAGTGCGCGAGTCGGGAATCGAACCCGGGATCGCTGCACCACAGGCAGTTGCAATACCGCCTGAACGAAGACGAAAAGTATTTCTTTGAAGCAAATAAAACTTTTTCCAAAGAGTCAAATTGATGATTTTTTTTTTAATACGTTGGTGAGGTTCAGCGTCAAACTGAGTCACACCGTGAAATCCTTATAGATAATCTCTGGTTTTGTCTGTTCTTCTAAAATTATGATTACTCGTTCGATAAGTGCGTGCAACCACAAATTTGTCCTATTTTATTTTCAATAAATGCATCGAAAAAATATGAATTGCTGGCTCGAGGGATTGGCTTTATTGCATCGGGAGAGCGCAAAGTGATATAAAAAGAGGGGAAGCGGATACCTGGTGCGCTGATTGTACGTATTAGCTCATCGATGAGTCATGTTTTATACGTTTTGTCCGTGTGCGGTGACCGTGAGACAGAAAAATTCGACGATAAAACGCAAAATATTTTTTGCACGTTTTCTAATTTTATTTTTGCGTCATCCCAAATGTGACAAGTTAAACGCATAGACAGCGGGGGAGAAAATGGAGAGCCGCGAGAACAATAATCCGTCGATTCCGGTTGCTACGTGGAAGTGTGACTGTGGCGGGGTTCCGCGCTCGAAGGTGTTTTCCCCGCTGACTTTTTCCCCGTTGTCATGACGACAGTGCCACTATCCGTGTCGCCGATGCCGCTGCTCTCTTTTGTTGATGTTGGTGGCGCTCGGTATTTTCTGGAGCGGAGTTATTTTAATATAGACTTGCGGTGTGGCATCGGGAACTAGGTACTCAGTCTCCAGAGATCACCACCACAGGCGGCAGCGGTTTAAGGGGGTGGCTGTATCCCCACTCACGGTTTCACCTCATGGCCGACCCTCCCTAATTTGTTAGTCGCTGCAGGAGGAAGTGAAGGAGGAGAACCCGCCGGGATATTTCCGGCTCAGATGCGTGGAAGCTCCATGGCGTAATCATCCTTCTCCGTTTTAGGGGGATTCCTTTTTATTTGAAAGAAATTGATTGTTGTTTTAGAATATTCCCCTCTGAATATTCCAAATCTTGCTTTCTTGCTGTACATGGCCTGGGTGTAAATGTTGTAGGATTTTTGAGATTATAAACAAAAATGGTACCGGCTCTCTGAAACGTTCCATTTGATGAGTTTAAGAGCTTGATATTTTATGTTGAAAATCTTTGGAAAATTAATTCGAAAAAATTTACATGTCTTAATCAAGATTAGAAATTTCTGCTTTTCTTAAATTCTGTGCATATATCTTCAATTTTGAAACTCAATGCTGCGTTAAAAATTACACACATTGCAAATTACTACAATTATTATTTTCAACGCATACGTATGTACCTTATGTCGTTCCATATCTCTTATTTTTTAAAAACATTTTTCATTATTTTTGATGCAGATAAACTCTATTTTTAATAGTGTGAAGTCCAGAATACACACCCCGGAGGTACACCCGTTGTTGACGTGTCCTGTCATTTAGATTTCTGTCCTTGGCGCTCGCTTGACAATGTCAGGGGCGTACACTGGGTGATAGTGCCTTTTTCTGTTGCTGGATCTCTCCAATGCATCTAGTGGACGTGACACAATGATCTCTTGTGTCGGTTCCACGTTGTCTCAATCAGTCACTTATATGGGGAATACAAATTGCCCCTGAAATTCCCCCTGCACCCTTGTTGCACTAGACGATCATGTAAATCGGCTTATTTTTCGAAAAAAATGTGTCGAATTTCAAAGAGAATGACGACCACCAATATACAAGATGGGTCGATGATTTAAGGGATAACTGCCCCCCGCAGGTCCTCTATGTACTGCGGCGCCAAATTGGCAGATTTGGTCGATCCGTCTTTTTTTCGCAGCAACACACTTGCGCGTCATTACTCTTGCGTGGTGGCGCCAGCTAGTGTTTGTGTATGCGCTCGGCGTTCTCGTATTACGACGCGAACCCCGCCGCAGCTCGTGGTAGGATGTTGAAGGGAATGCACGTTGTTACCACATGTCCGGAGCGGCTGGTGACGAGATTGGCGTGGCCTGCAATTGTGTTGTCGAACATGCTTTCGATTTTAATGTAATATTTTTAATTATGTCGGAAAATTAGTACGGTTTTTCAAGATCATGTGAGATCATAACAGGGGAATTTAAAATGTTATAGAAACAACTTTGAATTTTTAAACACAAACATCAATCACGGGATCACGTCACCCTATGGCGATGTCCCCGAATATACACAGTCTGTTGCCTGCCTCTTTGGCGAGCATTTATTCTGTGGCAATTTAATTTTGTTGTTTTTTTTAGAACGAAATGAAAATGTATCGTCTGTTTGAAGAGAGGCCTGTCATCTTCTTTTGATGTTTTATTGACAATCAATGAAAATCATGTTATTTATTTTATGTAATACGCTCTCATATTTGTTGCAGGCACGCTGTTATCTATTTGGAGTGACATATGAGTGACTTGTATCTGATGTCCATACGAATTGCTTAGTTTCTAACTGATACCTGCAAATCAGTAACTGACTTCGCCATTGGGTTTGGCAAAACAATATGTGGTATGGATGATGTGCTCGATCAGTGATCTAGCTCGTACAGATCTTTGGTCTTTTTACCAGATAACTTGGTTTGTAGCCGGCCTCGTATCCTCAAAGGGGGGCGGGGCGTGCTGCTGCCTTAATCCGCGTGGAGTCTACTGAGCATGCGCGGTGTAGAGGGGGGGGGAAATCCGGAGTGGACCCAGACGACAGTGTGTGCCTTGAATTGTAATTCGCAGTCTCGATTGCGCCTTTCTTGCACGCAACACCGCGGGGATTTATTTGCAGAAAGGAATTGACGCCTCAATATCTAGGCCACCCCTGGGATGCAAACTAGTCAGATGAGACTGAAACGAAATCTGAAGAAATTATGTGTGTAAACTGTTCCGTTAAAATACAATTGTGGTCTAAAATGTGAATTTAGTGTTTTTATTTTATTAATTACATAAAGATGAATGTTGGACCTCTGCCAAAGGGACCGTATGTTTATTTAAACACAGAGTTCTCGGCTTGGTTTTTCAGTTACGTTGTATTTTAAAAGGATACTGTAACCAAAATACGTTAAAAAAAGGTGAGAACTACTTATTTCGAGAAACCATAGAATGAAAATGTATACCTGCCACTCAATGCAAAAAATAAAAATAAATGGGTGGCCGATACGGATTGGCTAGACTGCTAAACTACCAATTAGCAAAGTTACATAGGAATGGAGACTGGCAAAAAGTATGGCCACCACTGATGCGGGGAAAAGAACGTCGTCGTATGGCCTCTGTGCATGACTGATATTGGTTGTCATCTGGCTTAGTTTCGAAAAATCAGTTAAATGTAATTAATATTATTGGATCCGCCGCTGTTAGTTGTTGGAAAATATCCCACAAGATCAGACGTTTACAGCGCTCCTAGCGATCGATGACTGAGATTTGTCGACCTGGGAAATAAAATTGCCGACCTGCCGTATGACTGAATGGCGCCACCTGAAGATAGTGTGGCGACCATTAAGGTTTGATTAAAAAAAACATTTTTTTTTTTTTGCTTCTTCGAATGATCAGTTTTCCAAAAGGTGGTATCAAACCTTCTCTTGTCCCTCCCCTTAATTGCGGCATCGAGTGATACGCTTCGCCGTTTATATGGGCGGCGTCATGGGTTTTCGATTTGTCAGTTTTTATGTGTCGGAATGCGAGCAAAAAATTCCGCGTCTTTCTCGCGCTGTACTCCTATTGTGGCGCTGCTGCTGTTCGACTCGGCTGGCCTGCAGAGAGGTCAAGGGGAGGGGAGGCGTGGGCGGTGGGACGAGGCACATTCGATTTTATAGGTGAGGGATGTGCAGGAAGTAGGGGAACCGATCTCTTACGGGGGGGGGGGGCGAGGACTGAGGTAGGGAAATTATTGTTGATGATAAAAAAAATGGAAGGGGGGAATTTGCGAGTGTATGTGTGAGGCTTTCTAGTCGAGCATAAAATTACGATGTGGTTTTGAAAATTGACTTTTCTATAAAATCTCTCCTACCGGTATAAGCGACGAATAATAAGAAAAAAGTCAAATGAATGTCTTGCCTGTCTTTGTCAGCCATTGCTTTTGTGTGTGCAGTGTTTTGAAGCAACTGTGTGAAGATACAGTAGCCATAGTTTGGATTTATTGAGATGCGTTGAAATAAACTTCGGGTTTGAGTTTATTATCTTTTTGACTATTGTTTTGTTTGATGTCGAGTTTTCAATAATATCGATGTTTTAATGTAAAGTAGTTGAATTTTCAATAATATCGATTTTTTTATAATGTCGAGCTTTCATCATTATCGAGGTTTTGTAGTAAAGTCGATTTTTTTATAATGCCAAGTTTTCAATAATGTCGATGTTTTAATATACTTTTAAGCAGAATTTCGCAACAATTAATTATACGTAACTAAGTGCATTGCTCTCGAATAGATGATCAAAACGACGAGGTACAGTATTTACAATACACTCTGTTGACCACAGTTAAAAATCCTAAAATGACGACTAAATAACGTTGTCAACCATTCCAGTTTTGAGGAAATTCCTAGACTGTTGCACTTTTTAGGTCATGCAGGAAATTAACTAATTTTAAACCTTTTTGCCTGCTATCGGCAGACTAACGGCACGTGGCCAGGTCAAATTGCTTGAACCAATGCGATATAAACGGGGAAGCTTTGTCTATATCATTAACCGATTACATAGCGAATTCTCGGAAGTCTCGTCGAAAAAGTGAGATGAACTTTTGGAAGGCTGTTTAATCGGTGATTTAGTGCGTACGTTATATGAACAGCTATACAAACACCGCGAAGACCGACCGGGCGATTTTTTTTTCCCTGTTCGCCCATTTTAATTGTCGCGGCGCACGTCAGGTTTGTTTTCATTTTTGCGGGGACGCCAGCTAGTTTCCTTGAAGTCTCTTTTCTTAGCAGTCGATTGTTTTTTGGCAACCTCGTTGTGTTTTCCACCTCAATTTGCGACTAGGGTAATCGTGGTTTGGCGAGCGTGAAACGCACGCGTATATTGCACGCACAATGCGTTTTTGTTTCTCCTACCGGTCTTTCTGCGTACAGGGTGCCACCACGGTTACGTGGTATCAAATGATCTGAAGAAGTAGAGTACGGGAATTGTATCCGTTCCAATTCGTACGTAGTCAGAAAAATGCGAACTGTATGCACTGTTGTCTCATGTTAAGATATGAACGTATGGTACGTTTCATGCATCGGATCATGTTGTGATCATGCATCGGAGTTAGCGATTTAACTAAATTAATTTAGGACTTAAAAAATAGTTAAATCTGCAAACGTCCGCTAATTGACACAATTTAATCTGTCGGCTATCGTTAACTGGAATGTTCCCCTCACACATTGCCACAGCGACACGAGGGGTACAATAACCTCCTGTAGTGCTATTCACTACAGTGATCCGGAATAAATAAAAAATTAATAAGTTTGAATCTTTTTTTTTCTGTTTTTGAAATTGATAACAGATATCGACGAATGCGCCAGAAGCCCAGGGTTCTGTCTGAACGGAACATGTCAAAACAGTCAAGGCTCTTATCGCTGCCTTTGTCACAATGGATTTCAGTTGACTCATAATGGAGATTGTTTTGGTAAAAAAGCAATTAATATTATTTCATTAGATTTAATAAAACATACGGCTGTTTTCTATAATAATTGCAACATTATTTCAGATGTCGATGAATGCCGAACTCTTTTGGGAATTTGTCGTAACGGCCGCTGTCGAAATACGCACGGGAGTTTCACCTGCGAGTGTCAATCTGGCTACCGCTTGAGCGAAGATGGACGAAGCTGCCGAGGTAAACGCAATTTTGCTATAGTCATTTGTAGAAAATGTGTTTCTCGAAAGAAATTTCGGTTCCTTGCAGTTTTTTTCCATAATTTTTAATATAAGCGAATAGTCCGTATAGATAAAATAATGAGCGCGGTTTTTGTCGTACTGAGTTATTAATTGTTGATTGTTTTACAGACGTGGACGAATGCACGGAAGAGGACGACACCTGCCTGAAAGGAAATTGTCGGAATTCCGAAGGATCCTTCCTCTGTACATGTCCGGACGGATACGAGCTAACTCCATCTCAGAGAGATTGTCGAGGTTGGTAAAGAGCTTTGCATAATTATGTTTGTTGCTGTCAAATCGAATCAAAATTTCAAACATGTTCTGACTTGCTCGAGCTTTTACAAATGTATATTTACTGCCATTAAATCTATATATTTTGGGATGACTTAATTTTAAACTTGGTGGACTTGTTTTTTAGGAAGATATTTTATTTCGCTCTGACACTGAACGATAAGGAATCTTGACCCTAGGCTGTAGCACTTCATGTTTTAAATTCTCTTTCCCAGATTGCCAAACATAGTCAACTATTTGTAATTACTGAATGGTAACCAGGTACAATTTGCCAAAAGGTTTTGAATGTCGATATGACTCTTGGCTTCAGGTTTATTTTGGTATATACGAGCTATTTTGGTATATTGTCGTACCAGTACACAAACTTATAATATTTAATGTGATATCGCCAGATATCAACGAATGCTACATCATTCCCGAGCTGTGTTTCAACGGCGAGTGCTTCAACGATGAGGGCAGCTTCCATTGCGAGTGTCCGCCCGGATTTCGACTGGGCAAGCAGGGGCGCGAGTGTCTGGACACCCGGCTGGGCAATTGCTTCCAGCGGTTCGAACGGGGCAGCTGCTTGCAGCCGCGACCCTTCAATCAGACCCGCTCACAGTGCTGCTGTAGCCACGGCCAGGGCTGGGGAGTGGAACCCTGCGAATTGTGTCCCGATCCATCTGAAGGTAAACGACAACCTCACCTATCTTCCAACTTAACATTTTTATAAAAATAAATATATTATTGAACAATATTAGAAACAAAACATAAAAAATATAAATAACAAACAAAATAAATATTAAGAAATTATTACGCAATACTTGAAATAATTTATTTTTATTATTATCATTATTTCAGAAGATGCCATTTCTAGCCATTGACTTTTGTATTCAACCAAAATGATTTTTTTAAGTGTACTGCAAAATGTGATTCCTTAATTTAGAGATGAATTTAATTTTAATTGAGCAGCGCATATTTTGATTCGTGGATTTAAGGTTTAAAAAATATTTAAATATTCATAGGACCAGCTGACATTTCTTTATTATTTCCCGGGTTTCTGACTTAATTCCAACGCCACGGTTATGGTAAATAATGTCTCGTTTCTTTAGATAGCTTTAGGTTCCTGTGTCCTAACGGCTATGGTTACCTCGTCAACCCAGACGTCACTGGTGACGTCACTGGAGGTAGGTTGCGCCGGCTTAAATATTTTTTAACATACAGCGTATTTCAGTGTATGCACGTGCATTCATGGCTTAGCCGCCCCATTGAAGAACTCAAATACATTTATAGCTTGTTGGTTACAGATATTAATGAGTGCGCCATGATTCCTGGTCTATGTGAAAATGGACGCTGCATCAACACCGATGGTTCGTTCCGTTGCGAGTGTAGTACTGGATATACTTTGGATCGCTCTGGACTGAAATGTATAGGTGTGTATTGGGATGTTTATTTTCGACTGTTAATGAATGGATTTTTATGTGAGGAAAATCTACTTCGTAGAAGTGCAACACTAATTAGCTTATAATGGCGCGATCGTCGTTTAGCATTTCCTAGTTTTTTTAATCAAAAATCGTGCGTGGATGATTTCAGTTGATAAAATAATTATTTTGACAACGATACAGATCAAGATGAGTGTGCCAATGGTCCTGCTTGTGGCAATGGAACGTGCTCAAACGTTTTGGGTAGTTTTGAGTGTTCGTGTAACGCTGGATTCACGCCGGGTCCCCTGAAGAATTGTGAAGGTTGGTTTTCGTATTTATTGGAATTATGCAATATTTTATGAGAGTTGATAACTGAAATTGGATATATTATTTTGGTAAACATTTAGATATTGATGAATGTCTGGACCACGGCAATCTCTGCGCCTTCCGGTGTCAAAATACTCCAGGATCATTCCGTTGCATTTGTCCTTTTGGATACAGTCTTGCCCCAGATGGCCGCCACTGTCAAGGTATTTTCTGGGTTTTGAAAGTTCATTTAGTGCATTTATGTATTTATTGGATGGAAATGTGTTTCTTCACAACTATAAATTTTCGATTTTTTTAAAGTTTTCTGTTTTAATTAAATTAATTTGATTTTTCTATTTCAATTCAGATGTGGATGAATGCCTTACCCCCGCCAACAAGTGTCCGCACGACTGCAAAAATCTGGTCGGTTCCTTCATGTGTATTTGTCCCGAAGGGTATCGGCAAGTGGGACTCACGGATGAGTGCATAGGTAACTGAAATTGCAATATGTCAAAAACAAAATGGCGCGCTACCAGCCTCCATCTTGTTTTCTCCTGTCTGCGCGACTTCAACACCTATTCTCTCAATTCCTAGACATCAACGAATGCAGCGCCGGCAATGTCTGCAAGAATGGTCGATGCGTGAACACACGTGGTGGTCATCGATGCGATTGCTACGATGGCTTCAAGCCAAGTAAAGATGGCAAGCACTGCATAGGTAAGACAATAAAAAATTGGTTTATTGTTAAATTGTAATGTGGTTCAGTCATAACGATTCAGTCGTCTCGTTTCTTAATCTCAAATATATTTATTTTTCACATTTATTGTTTAGACATTCGAATCGACTATTGCTACAATCACGCCCCTGGCGGCGTGTGCACTCCTCACACGTCAGATTTGGCCCAAGTGACGAAAGCGGATTGTTGTTGTGGCAGCGGCATGGCCTGGGGAGTTCGTTGTGACATCTGTCCTGTTCGAGATTCGCGTAAGTCGTTATCAAACTCATCATTAATAATCTTACACCGGCAAAAATATTTTGCAGTCATTATCGTTTCCAAGGCTAGTACATAATAAATTATTCGTGTATTATTTATATGCAGCTGACTACAAAGCATTGTGTCCTCACGGAAGCGGTTTCAGGATTGATGGCCAAGGTGAATAATATTTCATATGATGAACCGAAAACTTTTGGATAATGTCACTTCGATTGCAACCGTGAATAATTCAAATATTGCTTTAATATAATGATGTTATGTATATGCAGGGTTCTGGTATCTGGCGTATATATTTATATTTTCGTATTTGTTATTTGAAGATGTTGACGAATGCGCCAACAATCCCCAACTATGCCGCAACGGCATGTGTGTTAACACGCTGGGCTCTTACAGGTGCATTTGCCATCGTGGCTATTCGGTGGATACAAGAGGCACCAGATGTGTTGGTAAGCATTCGTCATTTTTTAAATTATGTTATTAAGAAGCTTTAAAGCGATATTCTCTTTAGATATACTGCCCCAGACGGGAGGGTGACGTATTGTCAAACATATTTGAAAGTAACCTGCAGTCATCTCGAGCAAACCTCTCGCTGAAAGTAACGGAAGTAACGTCCCGTTACTTTCATTTTTGTTTAACTTTGTAATGGCTTAGTTCCTTTCATTTTTAAGTAACGGTAACAACGTCTTCCTCTTGTTGATAAGTAACGAGTAACGATCTTTTCAGTTACTTTAAAAAAGTAACCCACCCAACTCTTTATGTAATTGATCAAAAGTGAGCTTACCAAATAATTTGAGTTTTAATAATTAAGAAACTCCCTCTTTAAATATCGATTTATGAGATAAGTAACGCTTTCCGAACAGTCTAACGATTACGATTTTATCGTCACTGTATCATTTGAGTTTTAAGAATAAAACTATTATTTTTAACGCTAAACTGTGATATTAAGTAACACAGTAGGAAATGTCTAATCCTTGCGGTTTCGTCGTTTTCGTGTCGTTTCCGGGCGATAGATATCAACGAGTGTCAAGTCAGTCCCGCTCCTTGCCAATTCAATTGTCACAACAACGATGGCAGTTTCACCTGCTCGTGTGCCGTCGGATACCTGCTCAACGCCGACGGCACCACCTGCCGAGGTAAATAATGCGAGTCTGATCTAGTCCTTGGTCTCATTGTCGTTGTTCTACCGTCACCATGACACCTACTTACTCTTCCTTTGTCAGATCTTGACGAGTGCGCTACCAATCAACACGACTGTACCAACACCTGCGTCAACAATGTGGGAAGTTATCAGTGCACGTGTGCACCTGGCCTGACTCAGATTGGAAAGAATTGTGTAGGCAAGTGAATTTAGTAATTTTTCATCTAATTTTCAAAGAGAAATTGGTTATAAAATTAGGTTGAAATCTTATTTTTATATATTCGTGATTTCGGCGCCGAGCGGTATTGCGGTACAGCATCAGGGGGAGCTTTTCGGTCTCCTTGAAAAATTCAAAATTTGACCCAGCAGATAGTAAAGGAAAAAAACATTAAATGAAAATAAAAATATATTTGTATCGTATTTAAGCTTTTACAACATTTTTTGTCATTGCTGGAAAGAATAAAAAAAATTAGAAGTATGATTAAAAGCGAAAATAATAATATAACCAGCGTGTTCGTATCTTGACTGCGAACGTGACGGGCGCATGGCATTGCGGTACAGCATATGGGGGAGCTTTTTGGCTTATGGTTTTGAAGAAGCCATCGCTTGTGTGGAATGTTCTGCATTTTCACGAAATCTGATTGCCTAAATGTAAACATTGGGCTGCATTTTTTAGGTAGTGCTTTCCGTAAATCCCATTTTGACTCCCCAATTAAAAATGATATCACAAATCGGATTTTTTTTAATCTTTCAATTGGATTTCAGACGTGAACGAGTGTAAGGAGGACAAGCAGGCGTGCGGTCCGGCGGGAACCTGCATCAACACCCACGGCAGCTACAAGTGCGTGTGTCCTCGCGGCTACAAGCTGGACGCCAGCGGCACCAAGTGTGTGGACATGGACGAGTGCGGCGACGATCAGCGCTGTCAGCACGAATGTCGCAACCTGCCCGGTTCCTACCGCTGCGACTGCCCCGACGGTTACATCAAGCAGCCCGGGCGAAACGGCTGCGTTGGTAAGCATGCCAAAGAATCATTCTGTACTTTTCCGAAGTGTTAGGGTTCGTTCTTTTTAAAAGGAATTTTGTGATGATGACATCTAATGAACCTTGTAAGGAACCTTGTGATGATGATCTGTGTCTTTATAAATTTATGTTTGATGCTGTAAAATTGTTCCGCTGTCGACACACTTTGAAAAATTGTAGTCTTAGAAAATTAAGATATGGCAAAAGGAACCCTGTACACTGAAAAGGAACCTACGTTCCAGTTCCTAAAAAATGGAAATATACTGTCCCTAACATTTTTTCCTATGAAAAGGAACCTAGCTAAGCGTTCCGAAGTTCCTCAAAAATTAATCAGTTCCTAGGAACGGAACTTTTCCATCCTTTTCCTACCTTTTTTTTTTTTTTTTTTTAATTCACCGTTTCGCCTAGTGCACTACAGGAATACTGCACCCTCGTGTCTCTTTGGAGATA
>JAUJYS010000009.1:0-45485 GCA_033995665.1 Melogona broelemanni | reverse complement strand
AAAGGGAACTTGTTTTTGGAGAGAAGGTTATTTGTGCACTTTGTTGCAGGTGGGCCACTTTCGGTAGGTCAGTTGGCAGGACTTACAGGAGGTTAGGGAGGGGGCTTGCACTAAGTCTTGGGGGAGACTATTCCAGTCTGCTATGCTTCTGAGGAAAAATGAGAACTTGGTATAGTTGCTTCTAACAAATGGCTTTTTTAGTTTGAAGAAGTGGCATATTCCTTGCCGTTTAGCCTTGGATAGGGATTTGTGTGATTTAAGGATGGTTAGTTTGCGGCAGGTTATGCCGTGTTGCGCGCCTCTGGACTCCTTTAGACTTTAGTTTGTGAACAAGTGATATACTGTACTAAAGCGATGTACTGTATTCACCAGTTTTCGCTTGTGCAATTAATTGTCCTGTGCGTCAATTTCAGGTGGTATTTGTACGAGACGGGGTCTACGTTCACCCGCCGGATGGTTCAGAAGTGGAATATGGCAACGGGACCCTGAAATTGGTGGAAGCGGTAATTATTGCTAAACAGCTGATATTCAATTTCCCATGTTGGTCACCTTACGTTTCAAAAATCCCTATATCATCTTGGCTTACTTATGATAATGCGTAGGGTATTTTAATTTATAGTTTCTCCTAGTCAAATTTCGATCTCCAAACGCACACATTGTGCCTGTGTTCACTCAGACCTCAAATTGGGTTTCGATAATATCTTTGAATTTCTTCAAATCTCTTTTGTCGTTCTCATTTGTCCATCTTGTACGACATTTGTACGACCCGTTGTAGCCCAGTCGTCTCTAGCTTTCTTCGGAATTTCTACCTATCCATATTTTGTCATTACCAGTTATCCATCTACCTGTACAATTACACCTCTAGTACGTGTGAAATTTTAGTTTGAATGCGACGTCATTTAGCACGACCTATTATCTAATCAATTAAATGTGTTGTCTCCTGTCTTGTTTGATTGGTGTGTCCGTCAGCCGTATGGCGAGGTGATAGAGTGGCTGCCCGTGACGGAGGTGGGATGTCAGCCGGAGCGAGAAGCAGTCACCAACGACCTGGGTTGGGATGTGGTGGATGCCGTTGTTGGCTTCCGGGTGGACAAGGCCGGTGGCACAGGTTAGAACAGATTTTTAAAAAAATCATCACTGTAATGCTTAGTGCACTACAGGATTACTACCTCTCGTGTCGCTATGGCGATATGTGAGGAGCAGGGAAGGGAAGGGAAGGGGAATGGCAGCTGGTATAGCCAGGCTGCCGGGGATCCACCCCTAAGCACTGGACTCTCTAATGGAAGGGAAGGGCTGATGCCAGTACACCAGGCTAACGAATAAACGAGAGCCTCTGCCGGGAATCGAACCCGGGACCGCCCACTCCGTAGGATGTTGCCATACCCACTGAGCCATCGCTACGTACTGAATGGATGAAAATGGATGATCGGAGTTGGCAGAATCTTGCTCGTCAAGCAAATGTTCGCTGAACTTTGCTCTAATGTAATCATTTTTCTAATCCTTTAATCCTTAAATTTAATCTACGACTGAACCGCATCCCCCCTCATTATTATTATGCTCAGAGTTCCTAGGAATTTTGGAACGTTGTAATTCCCATTTTTTGAAAGAATCTCAAGTTGGGGAGGTTACTTAAAAAAACAAACATGTTTCTTTCATTTTTTAGGAACCGAAACTAGTTTCAATTTCAAAATACACCTAACCAATCCTTGATTATTTTCCAGTGGACATCGTGGATTCGAATCGTTGTCGCCTGCCCCGTCCGATCGTCTGCGAGTTGGTCGACCTGAAGAGCTACAAGTTATCTCCGGCCGCTGACGGCTGGCCTCACATCACCTTCCTGCAGAAGGACGGCACCACACATCCGACCCTCCACTTTCACAACGGCGGACTGGACGAGCTCATCGACAAGCTCAAGAAATTCGTCTGCATTAAAGAGTGAGTGTCCGCCTTTGGCGTATGGAGGATATATTTCCAATCTTTTTATAATCTGTCTCCTTCCTGCTTATACTCATTCGTTGTTGATTTTGGCAGGTCTCTGAAAGAATCTGGCTTGTACTTGGTGACGGATCCCAAAGTGGAAGCGCTGCAGAAATCTCTCAACGAACTCCAATTGTTCACCGAACACACGGAGGACGCAGTATCTGTAAGTGCACTAGTCTAAGCGTCAATTTATTTATTATTTAATTTAACAACAAGTTGCAAGAGTTCAACAGAGAACATTTGAAAGGCTTCGCGGAAATGAGTGATATGAAATGATGATGAAATCAAGTTTTAACATAAAGAGATAATCCTATTGTCAATCACTTTTTAATTTGTTATCTGAGTTTCACGATCTCCTTTTTGTTATTTAGAAATTCTTCCACAACCCGTACGTGGCCACCCTGTCCGGTTTCTCCAAGGTGACGAATCTGGTGCGTGACTACGTGGTTCACGGTGCTGGGCCGGGTCACTCTGTGCACTCGGGTCGGCCCACCTACGTGTTCAACGACGAACACCCGGGCTTCGACATCACCGGCTTCGAAATCAACAATCACGATGACCAGGAGTTTGAAGTCATTACCTGCGTGAGTGCTTGTGGACGGCAAATTATCGAAAATTATCTTAGTTGATTTTATGAAGATAAAAATTTCTACTCCGTACGTCGCGGTAAATTAAAGGCAAAGGTTAAAGGTTAAGGTTTTCCCCGACAAACTTGCTTACGTGAGTTGATTTTGGATGTTAATTTTTTTTTAAATCGCAGCGCTGCGCGCGTGATCTAAACAAGTCAGTGAAGATTTTAATCTGGGAAAGTCAGGGAAGCTAATTTCAGTTTTCAGTATGAATTGAACCCTAATAACCCCATGAACTTGTAAGACATGGGGTAGGAATAAGGGGCTCCGCCTTTGAAATTGGGTTTGAAAAGGGCTCCGCGAGTCTAAAAGTTAAAGTTTGGTTAAAAAAAAAAGTGACAAAAATTAATAAATTTCGAATATCGATATAGACAAAATTATAAATAATTTAAATGCTTTGTGTATAAAAGTAAAAAAATGTCAGATTTTTTTCCCGACTTTTTTTTGGGTCAATTAATACAACAAAAATAAAATTCGATTTTGTTTTCGTGTGACTCGCACAGAAGGAACTGGGTATTCGTCCCAAGGTCACCAGATGCCCTTCCCTTTCGGCCGAAACCTGGATCAACCACTTCGACAAGGACGGACGACTGCACAGCGTCGACCAACTCAAAGAAATCATTTTCAAAGGGGTACGACACAAACACCTATTGCTTGAGTTTTACTCCGATTGAAATATGGTGTGCCTCGATAACCTTTTGCTCTCTTTTGGTGATCAGGGGGTTAATCACGGAATTCGCAACGAAGTTTGGAAGTACTTGCTCGGCTATTACGACTACGAATCGTCTTACGACAGCAGGCAGCTGGATAAGAAGATCAAAACGTAGGTGCACATTTCAAACTCCTTTTGGATGAAAATTGATTATTCGCCAGTTCAGTGTGCTTCAAGAAATTGCAGCCCGTCTAACGAGCTCCCAGTCCAGAGCTCAGGGGTTAACTTTAATCTTTATTGATTATTTAAAAAAAAAATAATAATAATAATTCGAATATAAAAATTGAAAATATTTTTAAAGAATATTTTCGTAGAAGCTCAAACTCTTCGTTGTACTTTTCAAAATCTTTGTTAAACTTTAGTTTCATTTTTGTTGCTCCTCGTGTCGTCTCCAGACCCCAACCCTCGATCCCCCGACACCTGGTGACTTCAGGGAACAGCGGACGGACTTTTTCATTTTAGACACGTTCAATGTTTCGAAATAAAAAATGTTAACCTATGAAATCACTTCACATTAGACTTAGACATCAGAAGAAGTTTTACAGTAGTAAAACTACTTCTGATGTTTATCGAGGATTAAAACTTTTGAGTCTAGTGAAATATTAACCTATTCATTGATTGATTTACTGTTTGTAAAGGGATAGCTACTATAGTATGAAGCTACAGTGGAAGACCATGTCGCCCGAACAGGAGAAACGCTTTTCCGATTTCAGGGACCGAAAAAGTTTGGTTGGTGAGTGGCTTTGTTCCATCTTTTTTCTCTAGCTAATTTTGTAGCTATTTCTAGCTGAGTGTTGTAGCTAAATTGCACGTGCCACCTCTGTTTAACTAAATTGTTTAATGAAATTGCAGACAAAGACGTGAGTCGTACCGACCGAACGGATCCATTTTTTGCCGGCGAAAACAACGAAAATGTGCAGCTGCTAAATGACATCCTCATGACTTACTGCATGTACAATTTCGACCTCGGTAAGTGAAATCAATTAATTGTTTGCTTATGGGGAAATTTCCCTCACTGTAGTCTATATGACTGCAGGAAATTCGGTGCCCTTCGTGTTGCTTAGGCAATAGGTGAAGGACACATTTTCACCACTACCCAAGGATTACCAATCAACGAGAGCCTGCGCCGGGAATCGACCCCGGGACCACCCGCTCAGCAGTATGTTGCCATACCCACTCAGCAAGACGGATCGTACAAATAATAACTACGAGTAGTTAATGAACGGTTGGGTAGGATGTTCATAGGAGCCGTTGTAGAGTAACAATGAAATTCGAAGGTATCTTCGATCAGAGAAGATGTAAAACGACAACTTCTTGGGTATTAAAAAAAATAAATATAATTTATTCTACTACTTGAGAACTTATATTACATAATATGTTTTTTACTACCCAAGAAGTTGCCGTTTTACATATTTTCTGGTCGAAGATACCTTCGAAGTTTATGGTTGGGTAGGAACGGAACTGGTTCCTTTTTTGAGGTTGAGAGCAACGCTCAAATCGAAAAATCAAAAGTAACTTATTTTTAATTTTTGAGGAACTGGAACTGGAACTGGTTTCTTTTCTGTGTCAAGGGTTCCTTTTGCCATACCCTTTTATTTTCTACGAGTACAATTTTGCAAAAGTGTGTCATCAGCGGAACAATTTTACAGTATCAAACAGAAATTGCCAAAGATTTTAATCCGTTGGAAACTTTTGGTCCGTGTTCGCAAATCTACATTTGTCCTGTACATTAGTTTCCGCCAATGTCTTCTTTAATATTTTTTAATCGAAGGAACGGAAAAGTTACAAGTTCCTTTTGAAAATGATCCAAGCCAAGGTTCCTTTTTAATTATTTTTTTAACTTTTTCATCGAAGGAACTGGTTTTTTTTTTTCAAAAGGAACGAACCCAATGCTGAAATCAACCAATAACTAGTTAATTTGTTTTCTTTTTCCCTGTGGTTATTTGTAGAAAATTTATGAATTACAAATCAATATTCCGTATTTACTGATCATTTTTGTGTATATTTTTTTCTCAGGCTATGTCCAAGGCATGAGCGATTTGCTGTCCCCTATTCTGGTCATAATGCAAAACGAAGTTGACGCGTTCTGGTGCTTCGCCAACTTTATGGAGCGAATGGTACGTGGAACACAATGCTTTCTTTTGGTCAGGTGATTTGCAATTATGAAGTGTGATATCCAGTTTCAGTTCAACAGTTCTTTTACCTCATCTTGTGTCGATTTAGGGTGTCAACTTCGAAATGGACCAAGAAGGCATTAAGACGCAACTGCGACATCTTCACGTTATTCTCTGTTGTTTGGATCCAGAGCTGGGCGCCTATTTCGGTAAAATAAATTCTAATTTTTATCACTATTCTTTGATTTTCTTTCATTCATCTGCTTCACGGACGATGTTAAGGCCCATGCTTATGGTCATTCTTGGTTCAACATGGTGGTTCGTTTTCGTGTTCAACAATTCTTGTTTTGATTTTCTACATTTACATTTTTTTGAACAAAAATTATTTGATGAAATAAATATTTTTTTTATTGGACTGAAGAAATGCTCACTTTTTCGTATTTTTTTATACCAAATTACAACCAATTATTTGTGTCTGTCTTGTTTCAGAGAGTCACGAATCTGGCAACATGTACTTCTGCTTCCGCTGGCTGCTCATTCTGTTTAAGAGGGAATTCTCGTTTTCGGACGTGATGAGACTGTGGGAGGTGAGCTTGACCTCTAATGGCCTCGAACGACCCGTGTAAGTCTTTTTGTGCACTACGTGACTGACTTTTTGTGTTTTTGTACAATTTTGTCAGGTGCTGTGGACAAATTTGCCTTGCAAAAATTTCCACTTGCTCTTCTGCATCGCCATTTTGGACACGGAAAAGCAGACGGTCATCGAGAGCAAATTTGGATTCACGGAAATTCTCAAGGTAAATATTTTTTTCTTCTTTTTTTTTTTTTTAAATCACCGTCGTGCCTAGTGCACTACAGGATTACTGCCCCTTCATATCTCTATGGATGGGGAATGGCAGCTGGAATAGCCAGGCTTCAGGATCCACCTCAAAGATATATACGTAGTGGCCGGGTGGTGAAGCAACTTTTCGTTGATTACTGCGCCCACATTGAGTTGTTGTTTGCAGATGCTTCTCTAATAGGAGATGTTTATTTCCCCCCGAATTAATCGACCGATTCATTTTTGGAGGATGTCATGTCTCGTTTTTGTTAATCAACTGAGTTTTTCTTAAGGGTTTTTTGTTGTTAGACTGGTTAACTACGTTTTTTTGTTGCTCAACTAAGTCTTTTTTCCCATTCCCTCCCCAACCAATCACTCCTAACAAAACAGCACATGAACGACCTGGCACATCACATCTCTCTGGAGGACATGCTCTGCAAAGCTGAAGCCATTTTCGTCCAGCTGAGCGACAGCCGAGACACGGCACCCAACGTGCGCGAAATCCTGGGTCTGCCGCCCCCCTCCCCCCTCTCACCCACCGCCGGCGAGCCTGACCCCCGTGACCTTATGCCGGTCAGCTCGGTGGAAGAACTGGAACGGCGCTACCAGGATGCGCTCAACCTGCAGTACATGTAGGTGTGTACGGCGTGGCGCCACCACCGTCACTACACACTTAAATGTCCACGAACAAAGAGTGAAGCGATCTGTTACTGCTGTGCAGTGTTGGGTAGGAACGGAACGGAAAAGTTCAACTCCGAGGAACTGCTTCCTTTTTTTCTTTGAGGAAATTAGGAACGCCTAGCTTCATTTTTATTATTGAGGAACTCGAACGGGAACTGCTTCATTTTTTTGAGTAACTGAAACGGGGGTTCCTTTCCGGTGTCAAGGGTTCCTTTTGCCATACCCTTTAATTTTCTACGAGTACAATTTTGCAAAGGTGTGTCATCAGCGGGACAATTTTGTTGCACCAAACAGAAATTGCTAAAAATTACATCTGTTGAAAACTTTTGAAAACCCAGCCTTGGTCTAGGCCTACTTATTTTATTTTGAAAATTTTGGTTTGTATACGCAAATTTAAGTTTGTCGTGCATAGTAGATTATTTCCTGCAAATTTATTTCAAAATATTTTTTAATGGAAGGAACAAAAAAGGTCCAGGTTCCTTTTTGAAGAGAATCTTAGGAACGCCCAGGTTCCTTTTAATTTGTGTAGGAACTGTAACAGGGACTGGTTCCTTTTTTTCATCGAAGGAACTGGAACTGGTTCCTTTTAACAAGGAACGAAGCCAACACTGCTGCTGGGAAACAAATCGTGGATCTGCTTCAAGACACTTGACGCGAGAAAGAAATTCGGGTCGGTTTTTTTTAAACCAGGTGCATGCATACATGTAGAAACATGTTTTTGTTTATAAAAGAGGGTGACCACGATTTGACAAGACACTTTCGAATAGTTGTACTTTTAAAAGCCACTATTTATAAAAATTAAAATTCACTAATATAGAATTCTTTAATTAGGGTTATTAATTGTCAGTGTTGGGCAGGAACGGAACGGAAAAGTTCCGTTTCTAAGAGCTGGTTCCTTGTTTGAGGAACGGAGGAACGCCTAACTTTTCAATCATTTGTGAGGAAGTGAAACTGGAACTGGTTCATTTTAATTTTTTAATTTTTGAGGAACGGGAACTGGAACTGGTTAATTTTTTTATGGGAGGAACGGGAACTGGAACTGGTTCCTTTTCAAAATAAACGAACCCAACACTGTTAATTGGTTAATTAACTTCTTGGTTGACATAGTTACCTTTTCGTTACGTCACACACAAACTTGTGTTAGAATTGATAATATATAGAACGTATTTTATTTAAATAAGAGTATTAGTTGTAAGGTCACTATTGTAATATAGTTGATAATTCGCAGGGCCGTCTTCAGTTCAACCCTTTGTTTTTATTCAATGAACTGAACTGGCTTAGTAAGTTCTCATCCAGTGACCTTCGTTGTCAATTAAATCGTTCATTCATTATTTATAAATTGGGTATTAGGTAAAATATCATTTTCATGAATTTATTTACCCCTGTCGTGTTAAAACCCTGTCTCAATGACGTTAAAAAATGATTAAAATTTTATTATTTTTCTCCATAGTAGATTTTTAATTTACCTCTCCCTATGTCAAATTACCTTCAACAATCGCCCCTATTATTTTCTGCTGTATACGTTAAAAATATACTCAAATTTTGTTATCTTTTTCTCTAGTTGATTTTCAATTTACAAGTAAAGAGAATATTTTCCATTTATTTTTTCCCTTAAATGTTTTATGTAGATTTTGTAACGCGAATTAGTTTTTGACCTAATATCATCAGCATTATTCATTATTAAGTCATGATTATGGGTGGTTCTATTCGTCTCTAACGCAGAATGTTTTATAATATGCAAGATTGGAATGAAATCCTGGTGCTGTATAGCTAACGTGTGCCTATCAATTTAGTTGGTTTAAGTTGGGTAATTTGTATTTTTCCCACGCTCAATTAAATATTGTTCGCTGCGGCCCCCGTGGCTCAGTGGATATGAGTCACAGTCTACTAAGCGGGTGGTCTCGGGTTCGATTCCTGGCGCAGGCTTTCGGTTATTCGATTCTGTGGTATTGGAATTTGCCCCCCACACATTGCCACAGCGACACGAGGTGTACAATAACCTCCTGTAGTGCTATTCACTACAGTGATCCGGAATAAAAAAAATTAATATTGCTCGCGCAATTTTGCACCTTGACCTGTGTCCTCTGTTCTGCGAGCTAACAAGCTTACGATCTATGACAACTGTTTGTGGCGCAAAGTGACAAATATTTTTCTTAAACCCCGCTTTGACAGTGCCTTTGATTTGTCCATGATTTAATTCGCGCTTTTTTTTTCTATTTTATTTTTTGCCCACTTTATTTTTTGCCCATTGCATGGTCAAGCAGAGATTAATAGATATTTTATAAACATGACATTGATTAGGTCTGACAAGTTTGAAAGTTTTATTTGAATGAAAAGCGCGTCGGAATTGTTATAACATCACATGATGGCTTAACTGGGGTGCGTTAATAAAATTGGTTTAGTTTGAGACCGGCTTAAGGGTGCACATTAGTTGTAAACATGCGTTCGCCCAATCCGTTACTGTCTTTTCATTAATTTGATGATCTTCCAGTGGAGAAATTGCTTTTGATTTGTACGTAAAATGAAATTATATAGATATTATTTCAGTTCCCGGTGACCCGTTATATTTTGTAAATTAAAAATACCCGATGAAATATACAAATGTTTTGACTTCATATTTTTTCTTGTTATTTAAATTCAATACGGCCGTTTAGTTCACGATCCCTGGTTCGATTCCCGGCGCAGGCTCTCGTTTATTCGACCAGCCTGGGGTACTGGCGTCAACCCTGAGCTTCCATTAGGGAGTCCAGAGCTTAGGGGTGGAGGTAGCCTGGCTATATCAGCTGCCATTCCCTTCCCATAACATATCGCCATAGCAATACGAGGGGTTATAATCGCTTTAGTCATTAGCACTACGGTGATTTAAAAATAAAAAAAATTGTCTGTCTATCCACAACAACATGTCTATCCAACAAGCTTGGTCCAGATGTTGACCTTGGTCTCGTTTTGAGGTGTCTCACGGCCGATGAAATCACCAGATTATGAGAAGAAATTAAATTTTGTATCGGAAATATGCATTAATCAATTGCAAAATAATAATTCATTTTTGATAAAGGTTAATTATTAAATATATTGTGGGCATTAATTTTGGAGTGATTCATGTGGGTGTGACCTTGAAACTATGCCTGTTCTAGACTTGATACCGCGGAGTAGTCTAACGTAAACTGACTAAATAAATAAGGATCTCGTGGATTTACTTTTATTCGGAACAAAGGTGCACGAAAAGAAATTCGGAATGTACTCGGTGTCACGTCATAATAGCGCAGCGACGAAATGGCGCAGTGTATATATTTTTAATTTAGAACGTTTGCAATAACTGATACTGTCAAGTGGATATACACTGTAGTTGTTAAATAAATGCACAACCTGCAATTACATGCATGCATTACAATTACAATGCAAAAAACCAAATTGAAAAATTCCTATCCTGACTATGACTATGGTTTTATTAGGTCCTTTTCTCAAATCTTCACATTTTGTCTTCTCATTTCTGTCCAGGGTCACATGTTAGTTGGACTAGCTTTTTGTATAGCAAGAGTTAAAAATAAAATAATTTATTATCGAATGTGGAAGGGAAATAAATCGTGCAGTTTAAATAATGATGAACTATTAAAAATATTGTGGGCACTACTTAATCGAACAATTACAATTGCAACCCGCAAGCATCCCCTTTTTAGGGGGAGGGGCTATGGCGGAGGTCAATGACCAGTTACGGACAAAGATGGAGTTGTCCTATTTTAGCAGGCTCTGTATTTGCATTGTATTTGCATCGAACGCATTGTATTTGGTATTCAACAAGAATATTGAGTGTTTATTATGGTCCCGGGTTCGATTCCTGGCGCAGGCATTCGTTTATTCGATTCTGTGGTACTGGAATGTGCCCCTCATATATCGCCGTAGCGACGCGAGGGGTACAATAACCTCCTGTAGTGTTATTCACTACAGTGATCCGAAACAAAAAAAAATATACTCATTTTATTTATTTAATCAGGATTTTTTTAGTTTCATTAAAAAATTATATTCAAAGTTGCACATTCATTCTTAAATCGAAATATCTTGAGAAATATTAATTAACTTTCGCCAATACTTTTTTTTCCGTTTAATGCTAACAACCAGAATATCAATTGACCAAATTAGAAAAAAATATGTTTCGTGTGCTAAACACTCTGCGCACCCTAAACACAAACCTATCATCGCTCGTGATAGTCCCATTTGAAAACGAGAATAGTGAAATTAAATGAGTTGAGTAGGCATATTGCTCATTCGAAACTCCTCCGAAGGGGTTGGCACTGTATTGCAGCCAGCGACTGACATATTCCATTTGTGTTCCTTATTTGGTAAATACGAATATGGGCACGTGGCGCGTGCAATGGCGCAGACGCGCCAAACGAGCTCAATAAATAATTCGATCTGTTTTTCGAGCCAGTTTTGCGGTTATAATGATAACACGCGACCGCGCGCGCCGCAGCCACATCGCCAGCGCGCACTCATGTGGAGCAAGTCCCGGCAACCCCGATGCGCCAAACACACGTTTCTCGTCTCAGTGTTTAACCCTGCTGTTCTAAGCAGAGACACCTGCCAGGTGATCACCTATATATTTTTTTTCTTCTAAATATCGCCGGCGCGTGTTTCTGTGTGTGTATATGTGTGTGTGTGCGCTCTCGGGCACGCTATACATGTCATTAGCAACGGCGTGGCCCCGATTCTCGGATAAGAAACCGCAAACGACAGTGGAGCCACTAGTGACGGATGGAGGCCGCCGTGGCTTCGCGGTGGCATCGACCGTTTTACTCGGACACAATCGTAGTAGACAAGAGAGTGCATTACTCCTGTTTAAAATTCCAATTACTCGTAATGGCGTTACGTTGTTGTTCACTTTTGTTGTATACACTAATGCCGTGCCCCTCCTCCCCACCCCATCCTAACCAGGAAGGACGGGTCTGTAACCAATTCCAGTGTAAAAAATGTGGCGTAAATTAATAAAATATATATTGATTTTATTTTAATTTTTCCGGATGCAACTCATAATAAATAATGGCTACGCTAGTACCTTTCGAAAATGTTCGGCGATTTATCAGAGCCACCGATAAAAAATATATATAGGAAATGCAGACAATCCAATGGCAGGTGCCCGACCACCTGTTTTTGCTCGAGCGCCATCCAGTGATCGTGTCTATAGATTATTTCTCTTAATTGACTTTGCTTTAATTAACGGTGTGAAATTCACCGTTTTGCCAGTGGGCAGGCGTTTGATGATTTAGTATCTAATCGTACTACTTGTTTAGCGCTAGCAGACTCGGATGAAAATCATGTTAAATCGTATTTAATAATCGGATTTAATTCCAAAATGATTAATAATTTAATAATATCATAATCGAATTAAATAATCGGATTTAATCGTCTAATTTCAAAATCTAATTTAATAATCGGATTTAATCATCGGATTTAATAATCGGATTTAATCATCTAATTTAATAACCTTATTTAATAATCTAATTTAATAATATGATCTAATTATCGTCTGTTGATTATCGTCTGTTGCTTCCAAAACAAGCCGAAGTCAAAGTTGCTTTATTAACCTACATGAACGTTGAGGTGTTAACTTTGGTTGGAAAGTTCGACGTGTAGTTTCTTGGAGGCGAAACTATCGTATTGGTATTGGTGAGAATTGACAATAGACGAGAGAAAACCGTTGGAAAGATGGAGAGAGAGAGAGACTACGTGCTGTTCGATGGGCTCAGGTAAACGTTCGTTAAATTAAGTGGCATTTTTATTGCTCCATAGGGCATTGGTAATTCCGACCGACTACGCAGTTGGCTTTCGTAATGAATGGTTTTGGTGCAATTACCTTTGTGGCAGACCTTATTCTCTTATCGGCTTATTAGTGTTACACTTAGTGTGTCCATTTTTTAGCGCATTCGATACTTGATTAAAAATTCATTTCTTCTTTAGGTTTTACAGCGACAGCAACCAAAAAAGTGCACACGCTAATGATAAAGGGGGACCATACTTCCATTCCCAATTTTAGGCAAATTTATTTGATGACCTATATTATGGTCCAACCAAACAAAACAATATTGAATGTGTCGGATAAGGGTTTTAGATTAGAACATTAAATGGTTTAAGTTCCGTGAAGTTGTTGTCGTAAATTGAGTAGACATTGCCTAAAACGGTTATGTATTATTCAGATGACATTATTATCTTGTGACACGTTCCCTAATGACGGGGTTTTTTTGGTGCAGATTTTGTAAATAATTACCATTTCGTTGAGATAAGCGGTAACGAAGTCGTGCGCGACAGCATAATATCGTATATGCCGAGTGTATGTACAACAGTGTAACAGTGAGCAAAAATACTTAATTATGTAGTTGATTGCAAAACACTGTTATGTAAATAATTTGATGACAACGTTTATGGGGAAACAGTAAAACGTGGATTACTGCCTGATATCGTAAGGCGGCTGTTATTGCTCTCATTGCTACTTCCGTGACTTTTGCAATTTACTTTTTTCATGGTACGTGTCGCTCTCAAATTTGGCATTAACGTCAAAAAGGTGACGAGATAATAATAATTAAGCATTTTGGAATTCGGTTTTATCTGATCGAACTTGCTTCATGGCGCCTTGATTGCAAAGTAAGTCATATCGCAAAGCTAATCAAGTATCTAACGAGGAGATAGCGCGTGAAAGGTAAGGAACGGTTTGCTTACCTTATTATGGGTCATTCGATGGTAATAAAGATTGGAAGATGCGGTGAATCCTGTTGGGGAAAGTGGTTTTTATCAAACAAAGGGTTTACAAATGGCAAGAATAAGTATCGTAGCAAAAAATCGCCAATGTATAAAAAAAAAAACCAATCGCATGCGACCCAAATTTTAGTTGAGATATAATTATTGGCGAACTTACGTTTTCCGCAGACATTACACATGTGGGGCTTCTCTCCCGAATGTATCCTTCGATGAGTGTTTAGCGAACTCGACGTCGAAAAGCCTATGTTGCATGAAGGGAATATAAGGTTAATTTTTTTTGTATCTTGGCGTCACGCGATTAAAATAGTAACATTATAACCTCCTGAGATCCTTTGTTTACTTTCGAGACCATGACCTTAGTCTATCGCACCTTGTAGGTTGAGCTGTAGGCTGTACTCATTAAGCGGGCGTCGCGGCATCGGTTACACAGAATACGCTGTTCAAACGCTTTCATTATATTCAACAGCAAATTTAACAATAATTAATTTTAAACGCTTTTATTACATCCAACAGCGAATTTAACAATATTTTATTTTATTTTTAAGCGCAAATTTGTTGCCATTAGGCGTGAGATCTCAGGAAGATATAAAAATGAATATGTCAAAAAATTTAATCACCTTTTCCGCAGACGTCACAAACATGTGGTTTCTCCCCAGTGTGGGTCCTCATGTGTCTTTAACAAAAATCAGAAATGGTTTTAAAATAAATAGGAGTACCGTCACTCTCAAATAAATACAAGTTACAAAATCGCACGCAATATTGCGATATTGTAAAACGCAATGTCGAAATATTATCTCGTAATGAGGAGACTATTCAAATCGTACGACTGTCCAAAAAAAAAGAAAACCAACCTTTTCAGTAGCGATGGCCTATCAAATGCTTTCCCGCACACGACACAAGGCAGCAACGTCCGTTCCCTCGATTTTTTCGGTATGGGACTGAGATCGTCGGAATGCTATAAAAACGCGAGGTAATCCAAAATTATTATTTTGTTTGGCGCTCTCTCTAAAAATAACTCGGTTCGGTCGACAGACCGAAACGCAGCTGCTTTTGAGGATAACGCATAATTCACTTATTTTCGACGGCGACGTAATCCATTTAGTGCTGTACCGATCATTAAACAGGATCGTTTCAAATGCGGGGCGTCCTTTAGTTTCGGTTTTTCCGCGAAAGAGTTAGTTAAAAGGATTTTTTTTTTTTTTTACTTTCACGATTTGTGGCCAGATGGCGGAGGAGTCATGAAAGCTTCGATAGAAAATAGTTTCCAGGAAAGATAAGGCCGCGCATACTCTCCAATCATGCAAATAGGCCATTCAACCAGTCGAATGGCCGCATAAATTCATAATTGGATTTAAATAAATTAAAATTAAAATAGTTGAGGTTATTTAAAGTTATTGGATATTTCCAATAGAACATTATTTAGATTTTACTGAGATTTTGACCTGACGTAGAAAGATTATTGACCAACTTTATTTTGGAATTTTCTAATTTACGTTGAGCGGCATTAGAATTCCCATCTGAACTACGGTATAGTTTCTGGCGATCTGCAAGAAAGCGCGCGCAAAACGGAAGGCATGCACTTACTTTAAAACTATCGCTCTCGCCAATGGACGAGGCTGCGTCACTGGATTCTGAACGTCGCTCTTCTGAGTCGGACGGCGGCGTGATGAGGATTCTACTGGACAATAGCGACAAGGACAGATCGAGCGGCGTTTCTGTGAAGCAAATTACCAACAATCCCATTTTAACTTTGCTTTATTTTTCTATGTATTTATAGCTGTATCACGCAACAACAAAAAAAAAAACACGTTGTTTTCTTATTTTAGCTTTTTGTAGCTCGTTTATGTACTGTTTGTTAAAAAGGTTTAGCAAAGTATTCGTCTCAAAACCCAGACAGAGGCTAGGGACCAACCTGGTAGTTTGAAGCGTAGAAAATTTAAAGACACTATTCGTGTATTATTGTCTTCCTACGCGTACATACTGTGGATTTTAAAGGAGAAGAACATTTTACAGTGCAAAGTTCTACGACAAATTTTTATTTGCAATTTATTTTACTATTAGTATTAAAGACTCGGTGCGCACCGAGCAGACTATATTGCTCTATCTACTCTTTAACTAAATACGACGATTTAGCAATTATATTTCTTTTACACAACTGACGCTAAGGCGATGCTTGTGGTTGGTTGTGTGATTATATAATTGAACAAATATATATAGACATTTTTGATTGTTGAGGGACATGCCTGCAATCGTCTGTATTTTTATGTTTTTATTTCTGGTAGTTTGAAATATATGCAAATCTAGGCTTCTGACGTGTCGTAAAGACACTAGGTACCACAATTTTATTTTTATTCCGAAGGAAGACACGGAATTTTGTCGTTCGAAAATTCGAGAGGTCCTTAATTCAGATACAGAGTGATTTTGTAATGCCTACCTTCCAAGATGGTGTCCATAGCCTTCCTGTAGAGCGAGGTCCTCAGAAAGGAGTTGTTGGCCAGAAAGAGGCTGCCGCTCGTCTCGACGGTGTCGAAGTAAACCACCAGTTCGGTATTGGGCGGGATGCAGCGGACGGTCTCGAAGGCCGGTTCGCCGTTCAGTTTGGAGCCGATCAGGTTGATGTCTGAGGTGTAGGTGGAACAGTGACGGACGAAGCGCACCCAGTTGCAGTGGCGCACCCGCTGTTGGTCCACCTCCTGGATGTCGTCGTAGCATCCGAACTGATTGCGGATCTGGAATAGAAACAAACACGTTTTGTTAATTCACGGTAAAAGGACGCATTCTTAAGCACCGCGTCAAAGTGCGCTTCAACAATTTGAAAAACTGAGAAAGTGTGCGTGAGAACGCCGAAAATATGTAAGATTATATAAATTAATTAATATATGATAGGTATACTAATCGAGAAGCGGATAATGAAAACCATTTTCTGTATACTAATCGAGCAAAGTTAATAGTGAGACATTTTTTCCTGTTGCAGATAGAGTAAACGTGTCTCGCCTTCATACTTTTCTTTGGCTAGATACCGGTAGTTGGATATTTCATATACTTTTTCAACAATTTAAATAAAATGCAGTCAATGCGTAAATGCATTCCATCTACCTGTTCTATTTCATGGAAATTTAAATAATTATTTTTACTTCTCCATTAAAGAAATCTTGCCTTTTATAAAGTATGGGTGGTACATTAAACTAGGTTGGAATGAACTATAATAAAAAATTGCACGCAGTTGAACCCTCCATTAATTAAACGCTGATTGTTTATTTAATCCTATACTTGATGGATCCTGGAAGTGCCGATCATTCCCGCTCTTTTGATAAACGATGATTATTGTTGCACATCGGGTTTGTTTACCCATCATACTACACTCCCATATACGCCTCATGCGCACTTGCTCATAGTTCTTTGTGTGCCCTCAACACATTCATTGCGCTGTGTGTGTGTGTGGAAAAATTCAATGCCGAAGCGGGGGCCGGTGCACTTCAGTTCGTAAATGAACAAACCCACCAATGAGTGCAGGCGCCAAAAAAAGAAACTCACACACGCACTCATAACCCTCGCAATGTAACGTCTCATCACAATCGGTGATGCTGCGATTTTTCTGCCGCATCATTGTTGCTTTCAATTTTTCTGAATGACTGCCGGCTCGTTCTATTGACACGAGCCATCAAAACTGTACAAATAACCGTCTCTCCCCTTCGTTTCGGAGATGTCCGCCCACTTGTGTGTGAGTGTGGAAGGTGTCTTGTCTATAATAGTGGGTGCTCATAACATATCGGCGGTCGGTTAATTCATCTCTTTAAGAGATTACGCGGTGCTGAATGATTTTTTGAGATGCACCCGCGTAACATTGGCCAACGCGGGGAGCGCGAGTTGTTCATCAATGCCATTGGATTCCGAAGAACGCGATACCAAAACGGTATTTGGTTTCTGTCGGAATGCTTTACACGCTATTAATAATGATAATGGTGGATGATTGAAGTAAATGCTATCAAAATAGTGGTTTTAAAACTAATTGATTTGTTTACGTTTTCTAATTGCTTTTCAACATTTCTATTTTTAGTGATCCAAATTACATTTCCGCGCAATTTTATTCGTGAAATAAATTTGCTTGATATTTTGAAAAAATATTCTTCCTCGCAATTTGTTCAAAAAAGTTTTTTTTTTGTAGCAACAATGATTTTGAAGTGTTTCACAAGCATTTATTCATTATTCCTTTATACGAAAATTTACCAGACTCTGTTCGTCTTTATGCTCGGCGCTATCCCGAAACTAGTATCCTCGCTCATTTAAAAAATCCTCTCCAAAATTGTTGTGAGCCGCGCACGTTTTCTATTGAGTAGTGAAAGTGATATTTTTCTACCTGTCGTTGGCTAACGTAGCTGGCGCCAGCCTAGGTCCACATCCGGTTTACAATTGCCATCGGACTGTATGGTTAGTTCGCACGGGTGAATGGATGGATGGATGGACGTAATTGGCATGGAAGAGTAACAAACTACAGTGACCAAGGTTAACACTTTCTGTTTCCTCTTAACAACTTTCTTGGAAGTAAGTGGTCATTGATCAATTCCGAATTCCTGGTTTAGCCCGATTGCCCTCTTATTAGTGCTGGTTTTCGAAAAAAAAAAGGATTGAACAGTGTCGGAAAGCGAGAAACCAACAACAACCACTACCCAAAAAAAAGCTTTTTGGCGTTGACTAAATTTTGAACAAATCTCACGTATCGTACTTAGCTCACTTTGTTATCTCTCTTGGCGAGACAACCCCACCTTTTTTCCCCAGTGGGCGTCAATACAACACCGCTTAATGTCTTCCCGTGAACGCATCGACACGAAGAGAAAGAAGTAAAGCTCATTTGTTAAGTACGAGTTACGGGCGAATTGGAGTTGGTTTATAAGTAGAAGAGAAGCGAAGCCTCTGGAAGCGGTGGTGCGGTGGTGGTGGTGGTGATGGCGGTGGTGGCTGGGTTAATTATAACCGCGTTGCGTGCAACAAGCCGTGGGAAAATCGCAGACGTCCATCTGGATGGATATACCAGTATGCCATTTATGGTAGTACCGCTTTTAAAAGAAACCGTGGTTAGATCATGATAAATTCAATTTGTAACTACGTGGTACCGAAAAGTAAAAAAAAAAAATGGTGATGGCACTCGGATGTTTCGCATTGATAAAAAAAATCAGCGGTACTCGTGAATTGTTTGGACATGGTTGAAAAGTTGGAACGTAAGAAAATCGTAGCATCCTTTTAATGTGGTAGAATTGTGCCATTAATGTGGTCAAGATTTAGTTTTGCCCGTAATTGCTCTTGGTAGAAGCACTGCTAAATTAAAAATTTAAAAATGATAAAGCGAAATTTCAGAGTTTGTTATGCGTTTTTTTTTTCACCTTTCGATTATTATTTTCAATATAAATCATTAACACATCCTTAAATTATTTGTTAAGATTGTATGACATTAGCGAGATAAGAATGTATAGCAATGGGGAGTCCCATATTTCAACAATTTGTGTTGTTGCTCTGCTGAAGCGAGACAAACATTATCAAGCTCGTCTTATAATCACGAGAGTATATTTATCCGTATATAGGTATACAGAGTGTATGTATTTAACTCTGTTTTTAAATCATTTTTTTTGGTAAATGATGCATCGTCAGAATCGTAGGTATGACGAGGTTGGTAACCTCATCCGCGTGTTCATGTTGCATCGACTAATTACGACGTAGATCATTGGCACGTTCACGTATAGCCTTGAAACTGATTGCCGTGTTGACCATCAGAATTAACAAATGAAATGAAAGATTAGATTAACACTGCTCCTTGATGTCAGAATTGCGTGACGATATACCTGAGATTGGACGCGGCTGATTCCAAAGACTAGCGAAAGTTCTGCAGTAAGTTCCCGTTCTCAGACTCTTCAAGTCTGTGCAATCTGAGATTATGACTGGTGGACGTCTTATTAGTGCCATATGTAGAGCTGGCGTTGTCATTGGGCAGTGTACTGGCGATCACACGCAGTCAAATACGAATTGTTTGGAAGGGGGAAGCTCGAGAGAAACCCGTCTATGAGTCCGTAATTGCTAAATCTTACCCGAAATGAGTCCCCGGGGCGGTACAATTCGGCGAATGACTTTATTAATTGGCTCCCGAATTATAAACAGTGACATACGGTTGTCCAGTCTCATACGGTTGTCCAGTCTCATACGGTTGTCCAGTCTCATACATGCGCCGCATCCGGGGTATTTTTAAGTTAAAATAATATGCAATCAGTGTATCATTGCTGTGCGTGAGCAGTCATTTGAAGCCGGTCTTTTTCGTTTCAGATCGGATGACGTTTGCAGTCGGACGAAGGAAGCCTACGTCGTCGTCCAATGTGAGTATCTGTGGCCACGGTGTCTCAAACGTAACGTTCTGCATGTACTGTTTGAACTGTACCATTATAGTAATCATATATGATATGTCCCAAGTTGTCACAACTGGGGTTAGCCATCAGGTAGATGTAAAATAATTAGGCACTCAGAGATGCAAGTCTATTAGCAAGAAAAATCATCAAAACATAACAGTCTAGCTGCAAGAAGATTGTTTACCAGATGCGTTACAATGCCATCGAAAAAGCAATATTCCTCAGTGTGTTTCTTAATGCTGGCATATTTCTTTTTTTATTTTGTATGATTATTTTTTTGTGTGCCCGTATTGTACGAAGTATAGACCGTCAGTCCACAGTCATACTTTATTTTTCTAATTTGTTTTGGCGCCATCAGTTGGCCATTTACATTGTACCCGGTGTCCCATTGTGCGTGCCTCATTGTGCCGCGCCATATGGCTCCATGTTCTCAAATCCAGATGAGTCTGTCCAATTCAACCCAATAAAAGTGTGCAAACGGACATTGCCTGTATACTTATGTAGGGGTGAAGTGCTGGAAAATTTTAGTGGAGAGTCGGTATCCGTAGAAGGTCCTCAGCCAATATATGCAGTCCACCCCAATTTTCGCTAATATTTACTTTAGGCGTCGGTAAGCCACCATATGGTTAGCTTATTACTGCGCGAGGCGTTACACAAGAGGATCGTAAACGCACCGTTACGTACTTGTGTACCTGCGATTAGGAGACTCGCATATGTACCTCTTACATGTGTACAGTTTATAACACATACGCATGTGCGTATGGGGGAGGTGAAGATAGATAGAGACACCGACAGAAAAAGAGGGAAGCATGCAATAAACTAACTCATATTTCGAAAAATTTTACCTTATGATCCCAGCCTTATTCGCACAAGGTACGGGTATGTGACTTCTTGAGACCACGTTTTAGCAGACCTATTATTGATATTAAATTTTTTTTGTCCACTGTAACCCGGTTGAACTAAGGCTGCGATAGCTGCGGGTTCCATTACAGCTGTAGAAATAGCGATTTTTAAATATTAAACAATTGTATGAAGAAATAAGTCACAAATTCCGATGAAACGCGCTGTGTCTAATCCATTAAATTCCATAAATATAGGATTCACATACTGAATTGATTATAATATACGTATGTTAATTTTCCAGTTGTCACCGTGACACTTATGTGTCACACCTTTGTCACCACGACTTTAGCCAGAGCTGTGTGTTAAAGCTCACCTGCCACAGTTATGTGTAGGTGGATGGAGCATATCTCAGGAGGATATCTAGTTTAGGAGAAATGCGAGATGACTACTAATATCTGAGATTGCAGTCACGTGGGCTGACATGGACACACAAAGTCAAAGGAGACGAATAAAAAATGAGATATATTGTACGAAGGCGGTTGACTGACCCCTCCCTACTCCCGTCCCGTCCCCTTTCTATTCTACCTGATTGTGCGGAAAACCCCCCTCCCTCCTGACTTTAGCTGGTTGCCTGTATGTACGTGCCCGTATAGTCCAGCGAAACCGAAAGAAAGAATACATGCGTCTGCATAAAAGGTTGATTTGGCTAGAAAAAAAAATGTTATAAAACCGAGACTGCGCAGTAAAATAAATGGGGCGGAGCGAACGTTGCGTGGGAAAATAAAAGTCTAAATCCACGTGATTTTGAAACTGCTTTCAAGACACGCACGATCGTTAAAAATTACATTTTGCTTATCAATTAATGGTAATTGCTCTAAGTGAGAACGGAATGCCTTTTTATGATCTTTCTGTGATTATTATTTTTTTAATTTCCATATTTTTTTACGCCTAGTCTCTGTTTTATAAAACACACAGTGACAACGCTCGATAAGCTTACAACGCAAATATCAAGAGTACCTGAGAGTATCATAAAAGGCAAAGTCATCCTCACGTTGAGATGCTGTCATCGCCATACACAAGAGAATACAACTTGGTGGTGAAAGCTTTGCTCATATGAACGTACAGTGCTAGCATGTGGTCAAACGCTTTCGTTTCATGATTGCCGCTTGGCGACTCTTTGCCGTCGTCCAGCGCAGTAAACAGAACGGTGTAGTGGATGTCATTGTCAATGAACAGAAGTAGACAGGGATCGTCATTCGCGAAAGGAAGGAGCAATGCGTAGTACTGAAGGGGTTCTTCTTTTTATATAGGGAAAAAACAACCAATTTGAAACCCGTGGAAAAAAAAGGGTACCGGCTACTTAAGAATTCCTTTTTGTCGGCTTTTTTCGAATACGTGTCCAATGGAATTTATATAACCGTCAGGGGCAATGAAAATTCAAGCTACCAGTTTACCCAGTCCTTCCGGCGTTCGCTTAACGACTAAATGATGTGCTCGAAAAACAGCCAACGTACGTGTATTTCAACGTTTAAACTTTACTCAACTTTCGTCAGTCCAAATTATATCACAAACACATTGAACAAATTGTTTGAAAAAGGTGCTCAGAAAACACAAAATGAAACTTTAAATTGGATTTTTAATTAAAATGTTTTTTTTTTTTGTAATGTTTGTTAAGGAGGCTTACCAACGTGTTCGTCTCAAAGCCCCCCCAAAATGTTGTTAGGAGATAAATAATTGTAGCGAATCCTTTACTAACAAATTAATCCTTTGAAGCAAAATTTATCAATTTCTTATTTTTTAATTATTCATGTTATTGCTCGTTCTGATAACGTATTTTAAGCGTTGGGCAAAGTGTCGAATTTACTCTGTAAAATCAAAATACAAAACTTAGATAAAAGATAGTTAGATAGATGTGGAGAAACGTTGTTAAAAAGACAAGATGGGTGGGGTGTATGAGAGCGATGGAAAAGAAGGTGAAGGTCTTGTTTTTCTCTCGGCACTGCCCGCACACGCATCTTCTCTTAAGACGCAATTACGAAAAAAAATGACTTTACACGCGTATTATATGGTGTCGTGGACAACTACAGGGCGAAGGGTAATACGCACTCCCACCACACACCACCACCTCATCGCCATCTTATAGTCGTACACCAGTCCCTCTCTTGTCATTGACGCTGGCGACGACTTGGGTGACTGATGCTGTGTGACCAAATGGCACATCGAAAGCGGTCTTTTATGAATGGACAAGCGCAGTCAATGAATGTGACTACGCTTGTTGTATGTACAAGCCGAGTCCACGCTACATTGAGTCATTGGGATTGTGTCACCCCTACAGACGCAACCGTCACTGGGAATGCGCCCAGAAAAAAATAATCTCCGTTTTCGGTGGGATAAATCCGGCCAGAGATGTGGGAATGAATGGGATATCATTGTGAGGGGGGAGTATGAGTGGGGCTTGCGTGTGTAGTTCCATGTGAAAATCTTGGGCGAATCTTGGGATGATATTGTCAAAAAAGTTAAATTGCGCGTCGTGGGATTGGTTGAAAAATAGGTAATTAGTTTTCGCAGGCTACTTAGCTACTACCTGAATGGAGTGTGACGGAATGTTATTCAACCATTTTTAACAGAGTAGCTTATTTTGTGTACGTGGTCCGCAATTGTAAAATAGATGTTCATATTTTTCAACGTTTTTTCATTGTGAGGGCCGAAAAATGGTAGCCTCGGTAATGTGACGTCTGACTTACAGCAATTTTTTGTGCACTGTTTTTTTAAAAGATTACCAAAGTGTTTGCTACAAAAGTTCCCCCTTTGGAAATTTTATAATTTGACCTACTCTAGGCTTCTGACATAAGTAGGGATTTTTCTCGTGTATCTGACAACGTACAGGTACTACTCTACCTGAATGGAGTGTGACTTTACTTGTACGTTCTCAGCTTTACTTCCATTCCGTAGGAAGGTGAATTTTAGCAATTAGACTTTGCAATTTTGGTTTTCATTTAAAATAGGAATGCCCCACGGGAATACAATTACCAAATTTAAAACTTTAGTCATTACCATGTTTTTCGTTGGACAGTTTTTAATGGCCCGGGTACTTATTTATCGTTGTTCAGAACTTTATGCTGTCTGGAGAAATTCAATTTTGCGCGGTGCTTTTGTGTTCGGCTTTTTTTCCCTGCCCGAGTCCGTTACAAGAGTATATGGCATAATTACTTTTTTCAAATTATATTTCTCTCTCGAGTGCGAGTGTATATGCGCAAATATAAAATATTGGGGTGGGTGTAATAAATTTGTCTGCGAGCCAGAGCGGAGGGAAACCCTCAATACAGGGTATGTATCTCGCAGCCAAACTCATCAATGGCACGTAACCGACGAAGCAGCTTTTTGACGGTGGCCCATCACCTGAAATGGAAGGCGATATTGGGTCTAAGAAGAACGCGGTTCTCGCTTGGACCTCCCGGGGTTATTCATGGTCATGCAGCTCTGAGGCAATCTCGATTCACTTCCTGAGGTTTCCCTTCTTTCACTCGGCTCGCCCTCAATATTGTGTTGTTTGGCGCGCGGCGTTCTCGTGCCCAAAGAGAGAGAAAGAGATGCTCTCGGACAAGAATTATTGTCGGTAAGGTGCTATGCGCCTTGTAGCCAAGGAATTGGCACCAAAGAAGTGTAGCGGAAGAAAACATTGAGACCATTGACTTTATGCTGGCGACCAAAATGTTAATATGGTCTTGGTTATATGGGGGAATTGAATCAGCAAACGGTTACATGGATAGTAACAGCACAACAAATTCAACTTTTTGTTTTGCGCAATTTGAGATAGCCCGATAAACAGAGATAGACGGAATTGAAGTCTATCTCGTAGGATTTAATAATTCCGTTTTCGACACAACTACAATTAGTTTTTTTATTCATGATTTTACTGAAATTTCGGATCGGAATGAGCCAACTTCTAATAAATTCAAATTGAAAAAATATATATATATATAAAATTTACACAACTTTGACATTTACTTTTTCATAAAAACAACTTAAGACTAACTCAATGCAAGATGATTATGCCCGGAAGTACCATTATCGAATTATTCCTCGCTTGGAAATAATGGTTCTTGGACAACTCACTGGTGCAATTAACGACTCTTAAATTCTGCTGCCTGAACGACGATTTCAGTAGGCATAAGTCACGCTCCAATACATACGTGCGTCTACCTTTCCACTTCCTTCAACAGCGAACATAGAGAAATGCACGCACGATCGAGCTTTTAGTTAACAGCTCACCCGACCATTGAATGCGCGCTTCTCTATTGCTTTATTGGACCACGACTGTTGTTGTTCTGTGTATATATTGCCGCGTGCGCGCGCGCGCGGATCCTCTCTAAGAGAGAATTACATTCGCCCTCCAACCATAGCGATTTCCAAGCGAAGATGTGTGCGGTGGTCAGTCGTGGTGCATGCTTGCGCTCGACCCGTGGGCATGTGCATTGCTCCGTGAGGTGGAGGCGGGGTGCTGCCAGAGGGCGGGGCACCCTTCCACCTCCACCTCCACCACCCCACCCGATCCCATCTCCCACCGCCATCTCCTCATCTTCGATGACCGACATGAACCTTACTGGAAAAGGAGAGGTTTGGCTCCGAGGGGTAAGGCAAGGTGGGGGGGGGAATGGATGGAAATTGCGGAGTCAGTGAGGGTTGGCTGAATGGTGGCCAGGTAAAAAGAGGAGGATGGATGGTGGGGTGAGGTGGTGGTGGTGGTGGTGGTGGTGCATTGCTACATGCACGGGATTTTGACCGGACCCCTGTGTGACTTTCCTAAGACCCTGCGTGTAATTTCAATTTTTTGCTGTTGTTGTCCCATGGAAGTAGTCAACCATAGCCATCTTCTAAATTAATGAAATAAACTAAATAAAATTTAAATTAAGTTTTAATTAAAATTTAGGTTAAAAAAAGTTTTAGTTTAAATGGAGTAGCGAATTCATTCTGGTCAAGACAAACAAAAAGTAATTGGTTTTTGTCCATTTGCTCTCATTGGGCAAGTGGCATGTAGCTGATGCCCAAATTCTCTATTCGGATGCCCAAACCATAACATTATTCAAATAATTTCAAAAATGTCTAGCAAGTAAAGCACATTGAACGCAAGCATTGATTCGCTGGTGCAATTCATATTTTCAAAGCGTTCGACATCCTCACACTGGTTCCGAATTTTCTACTTGCGTTTCGCTAAATAAATTGATGTAAGTAACTTAGCGCTATGTTGGGCATTTCTTTGACGGTAGGTATTTCATTCAACATCGAAGGACCAATAAATTGTTTTTATCTACCGGCGCTTTAATTCGATTGCAAATGTTTCGAATTTGGCTTCGAATATGAGGTTTTTCCATTCATTCGCGGGTCCACAGAGGCGCCTGCTCCCCCATGCACATTTTCATAACAGCTCGGACCGCGTCTGTGGAGCATATATACCTGCGCGGCATGATTGGCAGTAAACGTTGGCCAGCGCCGACCAGAGCTGGCCAAACATTTATGGGACAATAATGGGGCACGTGCGAGGGGGCAGCCACGGGGGGAAGGGGGTGGCAGATGGGTGGTGAATGCTATATTGCCGTGTGCGAGGCGGTCGGCCACGGCTGTACTTCACCGTCATCACTGCTGCTGCCGTTGCTGTTGATGATGGCAGGCCCTGGAGCGGAAAAGGGGGGAGGGGGGTCGACGCAAAGCCGCGATGAGCCGTGGCATTCATCCGATCATGGGGACGGGGAATCGGCACTTGTGTGTGAGGGATGAGGTTACAAGTTGCACAGAATTTTGAAAGCCATAACCCCACCTTAGCCCGCATTCAGAAATTACATGATGCTCGGTTTCGATACCACGGTACCTGTATTGACAACAATGCCTTGACTTATGCGCTCTTCAGAATGCCAGAATGTGTCAGACATTATGCAGAAAGCCTTGGCATTCTTGAACTCGTGCGGTGAGATCGAATTTTCAATGATTCCCGAAATAATCAGCTAGCCTTTTGATGAGCCAGCTGTGATCCACCTTTTTTTTTTAATCACCGTAGTGCCTAGTGCACTACAGGATTACTGCATTCTCGTGTCGCATTTAATAAGTTGGCTAAAATGGCGATTGAAATTTTGCTTTCTTTTTCACCGTTGGGTTATTGCTTCACATAAAATTCTTTGTTTTGCCCAACTCGCTTGAGTTATCAAAAGTGAAAGTTATTTTAAAGATTTTGCGTATCACCGTGCCGCACCGCACTGCTTGCGACCCGCTACCCCTTATTCGTTGGCAATCACTGCTTTACATCAGACACGCAATGCGTAAACAATGCGGCCGCCACGCCTTGCAATGATCGCCAACAAACCTGAAAAAAGGGGCAGCATGCGTTAACAGAATGCTATACTGTACACAATAGGTTTCAACAATGCTTGTTTGAAGTTTGAGACAATGGTGTGGGTCCGACCCCTCAACCCACGGATCCCCATATCCTATTCCTCCGCTGAAGAACGCGTTGATTAAGCGCTGCGGGGGCACTCGTAAAATAACGATCCTCTGCACTGTGTCGTATGAGTGGATGGTTCCGCGTTGTCAAATACCAGAGAGAGAGAGCACCGTCTAGCTGGCGGCCGGTACGTGCCTCCAACACGCCGGTATAGATAGCGCACCTTGACTTATCGCCGTGCTCGGGTACCACCAAATTGTGCGGCTGAGTGCAGGTTAATTGCAAATGATAGTTGCGCGCGTTTAGCAGTTGGTTTTGTCCGGTGCCAAACTCGGGAGAAAATGTGTTTGTAAACGAGTGTGCAGAGAGGAGTCCATCCCCCCCCCCTTCTATACCCTCCTACCCATTTGGCAAGTAATTACGAGTGGCCTTAATTCTTTCGTTTAGCTATGATCGTTCGCAATCTTCGGACAGTTACAAGAGCAGAGAGAGAGAGAGAGAGAGAGAGAGACCGTGTACTGTATTGCACACCTGTGTTAAGGCGTAATGGCTAGTTTTTAATTGCGAGTATTCGCTCAACGACCATGTACCCTCATAAGACCAGCAATATTCCAATTGTAAAAAAGAGAATGCGAAAATCCAGGACAGGACCAGACTTTGTTACATCTGACAAGGCGACACTTTATTTGTCGTATCTAGGCCTAGTTCACGGACGATGTAAAGGCCTTGCTTGTGGTCATTCGTTGTAGGTTTACGTACAATTCGTGTTAATATTCCAATTAACACAAGTTTTGTTCCCAACAATGTGTTTGTCTGCCGAACACAGGGTTTAAGATTCAATCACAATCATAGCTCCAATTGACAAATACTGGTAAAGGTGCCCGTAGAGTAGCTCGACGAAGTCGTTAGTGTTTCCTCAAGTAAAAAAGATAAAATAATAAAAATAAAAGGAGAAATCGAAAAGCAATAACGTGTTGAAGTTTTCACAAAGTAAGCTCAAAATGGCTAACTGCCTTGAACACAGTTACAAAATTGTGATCGGTGCTGAATTGTGGTCAGTAAAAAATTGCTATTTGTGAGAGAAGTGGAGCAACAAGTTTGCTTTTTGACAAAGACGAAAGCAGAGTTCGATTTTCCAAGTACACATGTAGCGGGGGTGGGCACAACGGGATCTCAGGAGGTTACGGGCCAAATGGACGACAAGGTGGAGGATGGCAATTTGGGTATGTAACGTGTGTTTCACTTGTCCCGCGAAGAAACAGGGTTAGAAACCATCCTCTTTGAAAAAAGTAACTCTCCTTCGACGTTATTATCTCCCGAGAGCGATTGGGCGAACAATTATCGCTCTGTTATTTTTCCATTCTCTCGAACCACTCTGGGCTAGAGTTTATAAAAAGGTGATCGGAAAAGCACTTGTCGGAACAATTATCACCAAACAATTTTCGACTCACGATCGGAAACGAGATTTAATTGGGTATTTTTTTCTGGGTAAGGTTGAGGTAGGGCTTATCGGCACCCCCACTTGTCAGGAGTGGATTGACGCCTCGAGGCTTGTTGCACCGGCCGATCGAACACAATTATGCAGTTTTCAGAATTTTCGCCATCATCAACCTTTTGAAATAGCTTTAACAATGGCAATTAGAATGCTTTACAAAATTATTGAAAATTGAATGCAATTACCAACTGTGAACCTGATTTGGAAAACGATGGCTAAAAATTACCTTCAAAATTATTGAACAATTTCCATCACGCTGCTGCCTGGAGCTACGTTATCATCGCAAAAATATTTTTCACAACATGCCAATGGCATGGATATCTTTGCATATTCAAGAAATGAAATCTGTCAGATATTTACATGGTTCGGTATGGTATTAACGACTCGACAATTTATCATTTTTTGGATAACTGGTTTGAGACAATGATCACGGGTTTGATTCTCACCTTTGGATCCCAGAGAGTGGCCTACTCATTACAGGTATAGTTGTACAAACACAAATAAATTCATAAAGACGTAAACGATTGCAGACAAGCCCCTAATTTTTTTTAATTTTGTAGTTCAACAATTGTGCAATCAATCTACACTTGTCTTAGCTATGGCTTTCATCGCAATTTGAAAACGAATGAACAAAAAACTATTAAGATTAAAGGGGTACAAATTGTTCAACTCGAACCTCATCGATAATTTCGCCAAAGCTTTTGACCCACATTACAATGAACGTTTAAAAATAACCAACAAAGGACTTGAATTATTTATTTTTCTCCACCAGTTGGCGGACCCCCTGAGCACATCCGCGAGCTGCAGGTTAAGAACCTCTGCTGTAGACGGCATTGGTGTATCAGGTTTAACACCTGATACACTGGATTCTCCTAAGATCTCGCCGACGCGACGACGACATTGCGCGAACATTCATCCCGGAAAACGATTGGGTCCCCCTCAGCCGTTTTTATGGGGTCCGTGTGTGGGGATCCTCCCCCGTTTACAACGTCTGGACCAGACGGGATCAATTTTCGCAGCCGTCCTGAAATATTAGCCGCTTTATTGGTGGCGATCATTAAATGCTCTCGCGTATATACCCTGTATATACGGTCATGGGCGCGGCGGCTTAGCGAGATTGATACGCTTTATCTCTGCGCTCGTCAGCACAGGTAGTGACCAATTTCTTGAGGTATGTTTGTCGGTGGGGCGCTATCCTCTGAATTCGATGAATTCTGGTCAGCAATCGTTTCTTCGCTTGAAACCACTTAAGAGGCAATGTATTGCGACCAATTAAAAAAAGGTAATCCGAGGTTGCAATCAAATTTTGTGTCTTTATGACGCGTGCCTCCGGTAAAGATGTGCTTTAAAAGTCGAATACTATTCCGCATCTCCAAAGCAGTTCAAACTGCCAAATAATTTGAATAGTCGATGACGTAGTGTCCAGAGTGACTCAGTCTTCGACTTTTCCTCTATCCTTGAATTGTAAGTGCGGTGGGCGGACCATTTTTGTCGAACGACAATTACGAGACCAAGGAGAAGCGTAAACAAAAAAAAAATAGTTTCAAGATGACCGACCCCTAACGTGTGACACTATGAAGTCGTTAAGATGTCTAGACAGACAAGCAGTAGGTTTCAATCGGAAACGCAGTAATATCGCCAGACACCAGCGAAATATTACGCCACTCCAAACCTAATCATTATGGTGTCCCGATCAATGAAATGCGCGGATAGAATGCCGATTGTGATAACTCATAATATTTGATATGGAAATGACATCGCGATGACCAAATTACAGGCAAAGATGTACCTTAAAATAGAATAAAGGCGTTAAATTTCAAGTCCCTTCGATGACAACGAAAAATCATTGGCGGTTGTCAGCGAGGAATCATTACCTTTCCCGCTTCTACCTTTCCACTTCATTGAATCGAGGAACGTGCCGGTCGTTCCGCTACACCTCTGAAGAGAGCGAAAATCCATTCAGTGTTTCCAATATCCAATCTGTGGTGGCCCCATATGCGGAACTAACCTATTCACGTTGATGACTGAGGGGTGGGGGGTGTACCTGCCGGAGGGAGATGAGGGAGGGGGGAGTTGCGAAAAGATGCATTTTTCCCTTTGATTTTCACCGGTGATGGCTTTTGACGTGGTTTCGTCGCGGATTTTGTTTAGCAGCAGCGGCGGCGGCGGCGAAATTCCCTTACCGACTTTGCCCGAGCGAAACAATGGGACTTCCACCACCTAGGGTTGTTGATGCTGGTGATGGTGGCGGTGTCGGCCACGGTGCTCAGTCCGGCACAAGTTCTCTCTTCAGTCTCGTCTCCCGAAGGCGTGAAAAATGAATTTCGGTTGCCTCAGCCATCGTCTTAATAGAACATTGTCACACATATTGTTCGGCACGCACCTACCTCGCTTTTAATAATAGACGCGCGCTGAGCGAATAGCAAGGTGGTGGTGGTGTCGGCGAAGGTGGCGCTGTTGTCTTTTTTCTTGTTTTTTTTTAATCGCCAAAAGGCGAGATACAGAGAAAGGAGAGAGAGAGAGAAAGAGCCACCAGAAAAGAGGTTTTGCGCGTCCATGCAAAAGAAGTGGAGAGAGGAAGATGAAAAGTTTCTTAGACAAACACTGCTTACTAAGCATTAGACCCGCCGGGGCTTCGCTTGAACAATTAATTAGGCGAATAATGGGCTGGCGTTTAAAATTCCTATACACACGTATGGATATACTCCATACGGCGATGCCCAGTTTCTCCTCGTGAGACCCCGGTTTGATCGTCAGACGATGTCAACCTCATCGTTTCCTGACGCCTAAATGGTCAAAGATGGGCAAAATCTGCAGTTATGTTAATTTATTATTAACGAAAAACTGGCATAACTATTGAACTCAGGTTCAATGATAGCATATAATTGCTCTAGCTGCCAGTTCAGATCTCCTGTTCCTTAAAGTCAAAGTTAAAACGACTCTAAATACCCATTTAACCGAGTCAATGATTATATGCGATTAATCAAATTCTACTGGATATAATCAAAGTTTACATTGGATTAATGAAGAGACTAATATGTATAACTAAAGGCAAGTTGTTTGTTGTTAGTTGTAGACAATTGGATAATCTGTTAGTTAACTAGTACCGCGATGATATTGATGCGACTTGCGAAAGATTTAGAGAAAGCCTTTGAATAATCCGTTATGAAGGTAACCTTCGTCAATTGTGCTCTTGGGAGATTTGAACTTTTCCCTTGTGAGATAATAACACGTGACAATTTCACACACATACATTATGTACAGCACAGGAATTCGCGTTGATAAGTATTCATTCGCCGTGTCAAAATGGTGCTCACTGACTGATTTTCGTTAGAAATTCTTTTATCACCCGAAAGGCAGCTTAAACACAGATTCCCACATTATAGAAAATCATACATTACCTTTGAGAAATATCAGAATTGTTTTGTGTTTATACAAGAAAATGTACATATATTTTTTAATGTACGTTCACGACTGCTGCGGAAAATCTCATGGAAACATCATTAGGTTTTGGGGTCTCGCGGGGGGGATACCAGCAGGAGGAGGCCTCTGTGACAGAGGCTGCCGGGCGTTACATCTCCCGCGCGCTCACAAATCATACACGCGCGCCGCGGTTGAGCAAGAGCGTTACGTGCCAGTGCCACCACCCCTCGCTCTGTATTACCGTGACCCGGGAAATACGTTTTTTGTCAACGTCGGTTTAAAGTATCGCTCTGGGTATCGTACCCGAAGGAGCGCGTACCGCCTCTGAATTTTTGTTGAACGTCGTCGGTTGGTGGAAAATTACAGAGCATTTTTTGTCGGCAATGCGATCGAATTTAGTTGACGTTATTTATCGAATATTTCGCTATTATCGCGGCAAGTTGCAACATTTGTGAAAGCCTGACTAATGCCTTTATTTGTAAAGCCTATTTTAGAAATATAAATGTTGTTTTGCCAGTTTTTCTCCATGACCATGGGGTGGATTCTGTTCGCTTCAGTTATTTATGCCCACTTGTGACATTCCAGAGAGGTTCGCTGCTGATCGATATTACCTCGATAATTTTTTTCTTACCAAACGCTATAAAAATGACTATTGTCATCCAACGCCAACATGAGGAAGTAAGCGGATCATGATATTGAAGCGCAGAGTTCATGTGAATGTGAGTATCAGTGTGTGATCAAAGTCAACTAATGGCTCATGTCGATAAAAGTTGTTTTCTGTCTTTGAAAATTTTAGGCTCTAATATACACTGCTCAAAAATATTAGGGGATCATGTGAGTTTGAGAATATTCTGCAAGCACAGTGTGTTTTAGCTTACAGAAATATGAAAAATATATGTCCAGCATGACAGGGCCTGGCACGACAGAATTTGGGGCCAGTGACCAGATCGGCAAAATTCATTTGCACCAGGCTTAACTTAATACGATTGAAACAAGAAAAAAAATGTCAAAAACAACCAGTCACTTTAGTCACGTCCATGATTTTGTCACGAGGTCAAATTCCTATTTCGATTAGCCGCGACAATCGTGTTTTGGGCAAATCATGTTTCAAACAAAGGCATGCGCGCAAAGTCAATGACAACGGTTAACAATTCGTGAGTCAATTACGAATCTGGCGGCACTGCGCCTCAAAGTCAAACTTGAGTTGAAGCTCAATTCAATAGAACATAATTAAAATAGATTAAGTATGAAACGCATTGAGAAAAAGAAAAAAATAATTTAAGTTTAAAAAAAAAAATCAACTAGCCATAAAAAAAAGCAAGTGACGTTTAAAAAAAAAAAAAAAAATGGCTCTTCAATCTACCACTTCAACAGTTCACGAAGTAAATTATAAATAGGCTTGGATCATCGTGCAGGCAATGCCCTAAAAAATAGTACTATATACCTATGCCTGTGGCTCAAAGCTGACCGTGCTGACCGTTTTGCTACGAGTATTTATAAACGCGGCATGAGCAGGGAGAGCAAGCCTATAACCTATTCAAGCTCACGAATTAATTAAAGTACACGGGGACGCGCAAAAAAAAAAAAAAAAATGGCAGACAATTTATACTTAGAGTTGAGTTATTAGTTCACAGGAACAAAAGTTGATTAATTTTTTTGGCCGAAAGACTAATTAACGCCTTTGTGTCGGTGCACACTGCATTCATAATTATAGCTGGCGCTCTTCACTGCGTTATGCAAATAGTCCTTGTGTGTCCATCTCGTTTATACCGGTGCATAGAAGCTAATGGGCTGTTGAATTTTTGGCGAAAGCACGGGGGGCTATGCAAGTGAATGGACGGTGGTTACGGGAACGGTGACGTGTGTGATATTCACACTATAGTGGCGCCACCTGTGCGCTAAACGAGAGTGCTTAGCCAGACAATGGAATCCGCTTGATAAAGTGAGGGGAGGGTGAATGAATGGATTCGCTTTCGTGATTTAATTGAATAAATTGTCAGCTAATGTTTCAATTATGAAATTGTCGGTTTGCTAAACGTGTGGATGGCGTGCGTTATGCGTTCTTCTGTTCGAAAACAATGGAAGTGAACATTGCGCAACTTCCGCTAGCCAGCGTTGTATGTTGCGCATGGTCCATTGCTCATGCATGCTGTATGTATATACTGCGTGCACTCTGTATGTTTTCGACGCGACATTTCAGGCTCTTTGAGGATGACAACGCCAAAATGTCGCTTGCTAACTGCGAACGGCGCGGCGTCGAGAGCGTTTCGAAACTGGTTCGTTTCCAAGGCTACTTTAATTGAGTGGCAACACGACAGCTAATATAGCTTTTTCGATTTTTAATTCATTATTTAGAGCTATTGGCGATTTTATTCTCGCTGCAAACGAAACTTTTGGTGAAACAATACTTGTTTGTCAGGGAAACGTGACGGAGTTGTCAACATTCTGGCGATTTAATTCCTTGTTAGGTTTATTTGTCAAGACAATAGGATTTTTCCGCGAGGCGTTGCCTTTAGTAGATTAGCGAGTCTTAAAATTTGCTCTTAATCTAAATATTATCTGCATGCTCAAAAGTCAAAACCAGTTTATTTATTTGAGAAAGACATTCGAAAAAACATTTTTGACGAATTTATGAATCCATAAATCTTATAATTTTAAATGTCGTTTACTTTTTCAGGGTGTGGTCACCTATTCACTTTGCGTATGCACTTCATGGTAGCACGCAGGCACTTGCTTAAATGTACATTTTTTTCTCCTTTGGTAGGGTTTAACCAAGGCGCCAAATGAGCTATTCAGAACAATGTTTAAAAATGACAATGTCTTCATAGTTTTAATCGACATTACCTCGAGCTGTCGAACGACACGTGCACGTTGACAATAGTGGTCATCAATTAGTGGTTCCATTTTAACTCTTACACGCATGAGTTGATCTACTGGTATGACTGCTAAGTACACGTAAGCCCGAGCACGAATGAACTAAATTGCGCACATGTAAGCCTCGTGAGACCCCACGCCTTTGAAATTTATTAAATTTCCAAGATAATCCTATTTATTGGCATATTCAAGTGAAATACGGTAGAAAAGACCAGGAAATCGTGTCGCTGTTACACGATTCATAGAGTTTAGTCTGAGGGGCACATTACTGGAAGTCCATTGAGACATGTAATTTGGAGAAATATTTTTCCTTCCGAGAGAATTGTATCACGAACTTCATTAGCATTATTACACCGTCTGCTGGAAAAAAATTGTTACCTTGCACGACTTTCTATCGGACTCGGATGTTTGTGTCTAACCCATGAGCGGCTTTGCAACAATCGTTAAAGTTTCCTTTTAGCTATTAAAAGTAGTAAAATAATTTGTTTAAAAAAAAAACTGAACGTTAAATTTTATTTTATCGTGAGATCGAAAAGCCTTTTAATGACGGCCATTCAAAAGTTATATTTATTTTCGGGCCAGGTTCTCGGATATTTTTTAATTGTAGTTAACATTTTTCTTTTTATTCATCATGTTGGTTAATTGAATGATAAACCAATGCCAATCTAGTTAGAGAATAGAAAACTAGTGATACTTAAATGTGTTGGAAAAAACAAAGCGCTATTCGGACTGAGCAGGTGGTACAATTGCAGTAACCAAATATAATTCCAATTTCCAAGAAGTTGCATAAAGCGCAAGGTGATGGCCAAGTGCAAAATTGAATGAGCATATTAAGCCTGCCTATGCTTGAATGCCCATGCGAGAAACGTAAAGAGCCAATTACAGCAAAGTAAAAAAAAATTGTTTCTAGCGCCGTCGATGAAGTCTGATTTTTGCTTTTGCGTGCTGTTTTGGTGAGGGGGGAGGGTGAGGAGGGCTCACAAGAGTAGAACGATATAAGAAGCCTGAGCAATGTTAAGGTCGTCTTAGCTACGCGCGAATTAAGCCCTCTCTAATTCGCCCCCTCCCTATTCACTCGGCCAATTCGAGCATGAAGGATGCATCTGGAAAGTGGCTTTTAATGGGCATAATGCCACATGAAGGTACTCAAACTTTTATTTTTATTCTTTTTTTTTCTTCCCAATTTTGTGTTGAACGTGTAACGAAAGGAACAGTGATTCATACTGTTGCATATATACTAATCGTTCCAGGAATTAGCAATATCATAAATATTGTTTTGGCTTTAAACTCAATTGTACACAATAACAATTGTACTGGTACTACCACTATTAATTTCCATTATTATTGCATATTTTCCAAAATATCCTCTATGTTCCTACAGCGTCTGTATCATTGAGAAGTAATTTTTTATGAAGCCGGTTTCTTTACATTCTTTAAAGAGTATCTTCAGCAGACAATTTCTCCAAAGTACTTGAATAGTTTTAGTATAATCTTGTTTGAAATATTTTTATTTTTATTTTATTTTAACGGAAGCGATCTCTAATAGAGTACTCGAAAAATACAAGCTATTAATAGTACACCTAACCCACGCATTGATACAGGAGCCCATTTATTTATCTTTTCGATATTGTAATGACATAATCGAGCTTTGAGTACTCGCTACAATAGCATAAATATTTTTTCTCCTGCGGCATACGAAACGTGTCCCGAATACAAATGTCGAGACTTCACGAATTGTTATCCCGCATCAGCACGTAGGTACAAGAAGGAGTAGCTACCTTGGAAACCTTTTTAATCCATATAGAGAGGCTTAAAAAATAACAAACAGAAAGATGAAGACCGTATGAGGCTTGGCCAATGATCTGTACGATCTAGAATCTAGAACAACTTCATTAATTTTAATTTCCGAATTTAACTTCAAGACTTCGATTTGGTTCTAGCAGGCATAATTTTGAATTTGAATTTAAAATCATGAAATCGTCCATTTAAAATCAATACGATTGGAAAATCAATATGATCGCTATTAGATTTTCATTGAAGAAATTGCATAGGAAATATTACAAGTGCATAGTTCTAGCAAATATCTTGTTTCGAATTGTAGCGGACGCTTGCAAACACAAAATATTCAGAATCACTTTTAAAGAATATGCCACTAGCATGCAGTTTCCATACTGCCAGTGTGTATTCAATGTCTACATTCATTCAAGAGCTTTCATATCTTTGGCTATAGCTAGCCGAGGTGCAAACTGAGAAACGTTCACTGGGCTCCCATGGAGAGCAAACGCCGTCATAATTCAGAAGTAATATGTCACCACATGCGAATTATATGGGGAAGGTCGTAAAAGCTAGCTTTTGCCGGCAACCAACCGAGTTACAACATAGTCTTTACTCTTTAGAACAAATGCCGGTATGCGCACACATATACACACGATTATGACCGGGCCATAGAGCGCGGAATTCGACAGCGAGCGCGCAAAACTATTTTGACATTCAAAACAAGTAACACTTGTGGCTTTTCCGCTGATGAGGCCTGTGGCCCGCGCCCTCGTAAGTACAGCCGTGTGAGTCGAACGGGAGACCATGTGAAATTCGCAGGGCTGGCGAAAGGGGTGGATATTGTTAAGAATTCATACGAAAGCAGCGTTTTGGTATCGTCCTGAGATCTGACGTATAACGGTCCAGAATCTTTGTTGAAGATAATGCTGCTTGATGTAGTAGCAAGCTTGTTTGTTAATACACATGTAGACGTGATTTACGTTTACGTGGTCTTGTAGGAAAAAAGCTGTAATAGCGGCGTTTATAGACGCTACTCGTCCAAGAACCGTCTCCCGCGATCCGTTCTGTAGTTGGATATATGCATTATCGGAAGCAGAAAAAAAAGTTTATTTGCGGTCGCTCTTTAATGCTTATATTCGCTGAACCGAAACGCGGCAGTCAGACCATGCGTTTCTTAGTTGTTAGTCTGTTTCGCGTTGGACTGGCGATGTGTATTATTTTTTCCTTATGGTTATCAGTTTTATTTTTTCGTCGAATTCTCAATATGTGATCGGTCTTCCGAAATAATATTTTTTCCTAGACTTTTTCGGTCGGCTATCGGCTTCTTGTTAGATTTCCTAACCAGCGCGTAACTGTTATAAGCCACGTGGTGATTGGATTAAGCCATCTCCATGTTTGACTGTTTCATGATGAATATAGGCGACTGAGACTTCATTAAAACAAATGATCACTGGCGTGTAGTGAAATTAAGATATGACCAAGACAATTAAAAAAATATTGTTTAAGCACGACGACAATATCACGAATTGATCATGAAATTACCCAATTGAACATTATGTGATTGATTAAAATAAATTAAGAATCAGTGAATATATGTAAAGTCCGATAGTTCAGACACTTTTAATCCGTCGGTTACGGAGGAAACAAGAAACTCGAGCTTTCGGTTGTGACACTTTCGTTACAGTTACATGACTCTGAGGGCAAATACGCTTGCAGACGAGTTTAATTTGCTCAAAGATTCTTTCACGAGGGCGTGCAGAAATCAAAGATGACGGAAAAGTAACCTACTCAAAAACGTACTGAAATCAGACTTCGATGCGCAGATATAGTTGCCCAGTGTGGGTATAAGGTCCCAGGAGGATATACCTGGATGTGCCCACGTACGACGTATAAATAAATGGACGCGAATCCTCTCTTGTTTGCGCCGGCTAAGCTAAGCCGGCGACATCATAAATTTGAAGCGAATTTGGGAGTAGTTCACCGCCAAAAAAAGGTTTATGCTAAAACTTTATGGTTTTTATCGAGTAAAAAAAAAATAGTAACTCTCGCACCGCGTTCCCAAGGATTTGGGTACACAGAATATATATATTTACCCTGTACCTGCGCAGGTAGAAATAAAGCAGCGCCCGGCGTAGGTAAGCGGTTGCCGACATAAGAAATCTCCGCGATGACATCTCCGGCAGTTATTTCTTGTATGATGGAAGGTGGGGGGATGGGGGTGGTGAAAAAAGTACTGGCGCAGTGTGACCGTAGCTTTTGGATATTCCTACGGGGTTCTCTCGACGCGGTGCCGAAAAAATGAAAATAACGAGCCGACCACTGCCGTTTTCTCGTGTCGTGATGGACTGGTGATGCGCTTGACAATCGCGATCGAGAAACGACATCACTGACTATCTGATGTCCAATGACCTTACCACAACTGCGCTCTTGAAGCTAGGATGCTTGTTTGGAAACGTATTTGGGATGACTGACTGCACGGTGCAATTCTTGATATTTTTTCATTTTATTATGTTTATGGGATTTGTATTCCGCCTAATTGAGGCGTTATTTTTTTATCTTTCGCGGCTATCAGGTTTGAACCGAGTTCGTATCATAGTCGTAAATCGACACCTTTTGGGAGCGTTTAATACGAGCTTTCTGGTTTGGCCCGTTTCCTTTTTTTTCTCGTACTTGGTTCGTTGAATGTTGTGGCTGTTAATTAAGCGGCTCTGTTATACCACAGCTAGTGTAATCTCGCCCGCTACGGCGAACACAAATTAGAAAGTTCTCGGAAATTCTCCGTTCGAACGGACAACGTCAACTTTCGCTATCGACTTAGGCGAAACTCGTTGCAGACGGACGTTGGCCGAACGCTTTTAATTGAATAATTAACCATAATTAGCATGCGGCTGTGGGGGCTTGCTAGAATTTAATGGCGCAGAAGTAACAACTAAATTATGTAGTATTTTTGCTTATTGAGACAGGTATAGGCGCGAGGAGTTTAATGTTACTAGGTGATTTCGGGAAAATGTGTCGATTATCAAAACAAGAGACAACACCATAAACTTAATATAGTTAAAGGCGAGCCATTATCTTTTAATTATTGCATTTCGCCATGATCTCTGTTACGCCAGTGTCAGATTAACTGTTATTACGTTCTCTTGAGAAGTGGGCTCGTTAAAAATAATACGTAATATTTGAGAACTAACTTGGGACTGGGACGTTCGTATCGAGAAATGGGGTGACCCAGCGTCAGGGACAGGTGTTGTTTAATAAGCTGTGCTGTAAGCTACAGATGCATTAATTAATAATTGCAATACAAATATTTCCGACGATGAAAATGATCGAACTTGTTCAATTGAGTGCTGATTTACAGAATACATGCAAACATTTAAAACTAAGGTGACGACGTGTTCGCCAAATAATTTATTTTTTATCAAATAGATAAAAAGTGAAAATTTCGTTTTTGAAAGTGTGACTAAAATTCGACAATGTATCGCCTGACGTTCAACTCTATCCGATGCAAATGTCGTTTCTTTTGGTTAACTGCGAACAACCGTTTTCCGCGCATTGCGATGTCCGCGGGATCCGATGAGTATTTTAGTGCGTTTTTGCGGGGACGTTAATAATGAAGCAGGAATGCTGTAAAAATATTTTCCAGCAGACTACTATCCTCGAGAATGGCACAAATGCCAATATACGCGCGTCTAGGTACGCTATCATGTCCTTCTTGTCGCCGACATACATGTAACTGCAACTGTGCGACGCGCTATCAAGCCTCCGTCCCCGAATACCCCGTTTGGCATCCTAACATTTTAAGACCTTACATGATGGCGCCTGCAATCAATAAGAAGGCAATCTTGAAATCCACTAGGTGGTTAAGAATATGTACCCTTCGATTAGTTTTCATAGCGACCCGCATGTCTACAAAGTTATGCCCATATATTAAACCTGGCGACAACAGTCCGAATTTTTTTCTAAGCTATTGACTTTTTTGAAATGAAAGCGTTTGATGCTGTAGAGTAGTGGCTATTGGTAATTACAAATTATTGTAGAGATAACGCCGATGATTTTTTCTCTTTACGACCAATTATTTCCAATTACTATATTAAATATTACGACAGCATGCTCTGTGCTCCTTTAGACGTTTGAGTATTTATGGAGGGGTACATTTTCGCCAGTATCCCCGGGATCGACTAAACGAAAGCGCGAGCCGAGATTCGAACCGGAGATCGTCGTACAACAAGCGTTACTGCGACGGCGGTTTTTGATTAAAACTAGTGACAATTAAGAATTAATAAATTAATAATAGCGTACCAAAGTCAAAAATCTTGCAAAGATAGACGAAAGAAACGCATCTAGTGATGATGGTGCGCGATTGAAGAGTTGAAGAAGAATATAATACGGCAACATAGCGTGACATATACACATGTAAGCGATCAAACTTCCGCTTTCGAGAAGAATGATAATTGGGATTGCAAGAGCTAAGAACCAGTTTCTTGACCAGGCTTGTAGCTCTCTCTCTCCATCCTAAAATACGAGTCGCCTCTCAGAAGCGAATTACTTATTTTTTATTTCCATGTCAAAATGGAGGAGGGTGGGAGGCTTACCACGTGATCTTCGGTTCGCAAATTCGCCACACCGCACCACCACCTCCGATAGCTTCTTAATGGCGTCGGCGGCATTATGTCACCTCTCCTCCTCCTCCTCCTCCTCATACGTGCTCTGACCAGATTAAGCGAACCGACAGATGCATCGAAGACCATTATTATTCTCGCAGACGCGGCGCAAAAAATAAAGCAGTTTTGCAAATGAACGGAGAAAAAAAAATCAACCGCACGAAAATTCATCGTGGCTTTTTGGACGCGATGTATTTTGCACGCATGAGATCTGCGTGGCCCAGGGCTACGTTGGGGCCTTTTCCTGTTAATAGGGTATATGGGGTGGGGCGGATAAGGGCGTTGGAAAAGGAAGGTGGGTGGGTGGAAGAGAGGGAGGGGTCAGGGGGAGGGAAGGACGGGCCAGACACGACCCCTGCATCTCTCAATATGCGCGTCTCACGCGAGCAAGTCACGCGGTCCATTTGAAATCGCGCCAAAGTGCTAGTGTGAAACTGGCGCCGACAAAAAAACATCGGTATAGCAGCCCATCTGCATGTAAACTTGTTGCACACGCATATATAAGAGCGTATATAATTTTTATATTGAGGTGTCTAGTGTTTAGAGTTCAAAATGGCATCAATCTGTGTCTATGCCGACGGTCTCTGATATTGGAGTATTCTTCTTTTTTTTTTTTTGTAAGTCTTATACTTTGTGCATTATACGGGAGTATATTGTATTGAGTGATATGTTTTCGAATTACGATTACGCTTTGGTAACCGATTCGGTATTGTGACCGACTGTGGTGTGGAAATCCCGGGTTCGATTCCCGGCGGGGGCTCTCGCTTACTCGTGTCTCTCACATATCACCATATCAACGCAAAGGTTGACAGTATCCCCTGTTCACTGCAGTGATCGGCAAAAGAATAACATATCACCCTGTTAACTTGTGTCTTTGGCATTGGCCATATTCCATATCATTACATTTGGGACGTGTTAAACAAGATGGTGAACTAGTGATATCTTGTCATTGGTCCAATCATGTCGTAGGATTAAGAAAAAGAACCAATAGCTTACTTAGTTTAACTATAGTTAAATTAACTTTCTTATTGTTCATCCTTGACTCGTCTAAATTTGTACAGCACGGGGTATTTTTTTGGTACTTTCATTGTCTATGTCATTTGTTTTCATAGTCTATCTGACTTAAATGAAAAGGAGGATGATGACCCGTTATGCATTATAGGTGAACTGATGTATTTAGATTAGGTCAGCGACTACAGCGCCCCGTATGGCTACTCAATCTCAAAAGGCAGTTTGGTGAACCTGTCTGTTTTTGGCAACCGAAAAGTGAACAAATTACATAAGGGGGTGGGGTATAGTGCCATCATCACCATGAATGAAATTAGGAAGGGCGAGGTATGCTACAGGTAAAGGGGGTGGGTGAAGGGATGATAAGATGGTAATGGTACCCCCTGCAATAAGGGGGTTTATAGTGGCGAGTCGCTCGCCGAAGCCCCCTCACGGTGCGGTCATTACGTTGACGGGGCGCACGCCGCCATCGGCCAAGGCGTGGACCTGAGCAAGCTATTAACTTCCATCTTAAACAACTGTTCATCGGCGTTCGTCGTCAAGTACTTGAATCAAGTACACACGCTATATTTGTTTCATTCGTCAAATATAAATATCTGTAATGTACAAGTATAACTTGTTAATGGAGATTTATAAATGGCACACTGCTAATCCTGTTTGAATAAGGTCTTCGCAATTTCATTGTATACGTGCGTTTGCCACCAGAGGGCGAGTCTAAATATTAGAATAAAACATTCGTTCCGATCCAACATTTGAATCCAATTAATTTAATGTTAGTGGGGAGGAATGAAAGGGGTTGAGATTAGTAAGAAAAGTAGTAGTGTGTTTCTGTTTGTTCGCTCACTTATCGCCATAAACAGGAGGGAATTTTCAAGTAAAGCTCGCGTGCCTTTTGTCAGTACTCGCAGTGCTTCTGAACAGCGTCCTTCTTGATCGCGTCTCGAGGTCCATTTCGCTGCGCGCTCAACGCAATTGAGTTCGGCAAACAAACATGGTTTTTGTTTGGTCACCGTGTCTCGTCTCGCTGTGAACAACCAAGTATTACGTCATCGCATAATGCGCAAATATTCGGTTCCGCTTCGCACAACGCGGCGGAATAGCGTCTTTTTTCTGCCAGTCTCATTATTGGTTAAATTTTAATTTAAAACTCATTTATCTGAATCAAAACAAAATTAAAATAAAAGTGCATTCACCACCGTCTAGACGGCGATTTGAAACCGACCAAACGGTTCCAAACCGTGCTTGAACCACTAACGCCATAGGATCACATAGGCAAAACATTAGCGATGGCTTGTCGATATACGTGTACATCAGGTGTCCGAGGTGGCGAGCGTGGTAGGAATTAAACAAAAAAAAATTGATATTGCGAGCACGGAACTGTTTTTAACGTCGATCTCTATAAAGTTACTGTGACGTCATTAGTTCTTGCGCGAACGAACAACAACCTGTAATTCCGGCTGTCGATTATAATTATTATCGGGCTATTTCGATGTATTATTTCTTCGCTAAAGAAAATACGAGTATTTTAACTATTCGTTCATGACAACGCCATTGGCGTATTCTCATGGCAAATTGTTAACTCTATAACACGTTGGATATTAGTTTTTGCGTTTGATGTTCATCTTTTTAATCTTCAAAAATTAAATTATGAAAAATAAAATGACTTCAAGTTTTTGTTATCCATTTGCAAAAAATAATTTTAAACAATATACTGCAGTTGGGCAAAAAAGGAAGTTTGATGGGCGTTTTATTTTTTCTTAAAAATGACTCGGTTTTTATTTGCGCATGCCATTTCCTTCCTTTTTCAGAAATAAAAAAAGAAATGATCAATTAAAAGCTTTCTTGAGATGTTTTAGAATTTAACTAATAATTACAATAATTACAAAAACGCGCAATTGGATATTTAAAATTTGCAATCAAAAACATTTGATATAGTTCATAAACCTGGAACTATGTACTATGTGTTTTTAAAAAATGTGGAGTGAGTCATTCGATCGCTAATACTAGCGAGTTTAATTTATCGTTTTGATATTAAATTTGCCATATTTCATGCGATAAGTTCCACGGTGCGATCGCCGCTCGATTCGACTTATCGCTCCTAAGCCATCGCTGCGATGTTGGAGCGCCTCTTATCCAATTCGTTTAACGGGATACTCTAAGATAAAACTAAATAGCCGCACCTCTCCTAAACAGAGTATTGGAGAGCCATACAATTTATTTACTTGTAAGTGTATCACACAATGGAAATGAAGACAACGGGCGGCGTCCGTTTTAGTCGGTCTCGGAACGAATCATAATTAAAACGGACGCTGGCCAGACACACACGTTTGGTGTTTTAAAAAAAATAGTGGAGTCTTTTATTTTTATATCTGCATAATGCGAGCCCGCACAGTCCGAGTACAACGCATTATAAATTAGAATAAAGTATTTTTTTACCGTGCCGACATGTAGAGCGAACAGTTGGCGTACTCAGGGACGGTAAAATGTCTCCAACATTTACATGCGCACGTATGAGTACATCGTGAGTTGCGTTTCCGTCTGTGATAATTCGCGCAATCATTATCCTGCGACCCAGTCGCCAATTCCTCGTTTGGTGGAGGTTATTTGTGTGATTTGTACAAAAGTAGAGCCCACTTCAAAATATTCTGGATATGCTGCTCACTTGCCCGAATTAATTACTCATTGTTTTGCAATCAGAAGCAGAAGAACTTCAATGTTTTTCCTTGACAAATGTGTCGAATGCTTTTGTTTAATTCTGATTATGTGTAATGTACTGCTCGCGAGCAATTATTACATGCAACATGGTTAACGAAAATTAAGTATATTATTAATAGGGGGTTAGCACGTCAACAAAACAAAACGAGAGGGACGAGGTCCGGTGCAGCGCCGGGAAAGAGACGAAC